>JAHWFP010001541.1:3905-25895 GCA_023313725.1 Lithobius niger | reverse complement strand
AAAGCAAAGCTTGGACACGTTGTGTCAAGGGGTTCCGAGGATTGTAAGTCGCCAAGGACTCTAGGGCACTCATGGAATCGCTAAAGATAATGGAAATGCGTGCCCTGAAGGCCAAGGATCCATTCCACCGCTAAACCGAGAGCCAAAAGCTCTGCAGAAAACACAGAATAGCCTGATGGAGGGGATTGAGGCTTAATGGCGCGTCGACAACTTGGTCATTAGCGCCTATGCTTTCGCTGCATAGATTGAGAAACCATGCTTCGTTTTCATCCCATAATGCATTAGAAAGAGATTATATTGCAAGTCTGAATTGCTTTACACAAAAAAGGATGCAATTAAAAGCATAAAGTACAAAAGACATTTACAGACATTTTTTTAAATGTCTACTTTTGATCACTCACTTCCGTCTGGGGACACTTCTTGATAGTGAATTCACTAATGATATGGGCAAGGGCTATCTTTGCTTCCAAAAGGGCAAATCTCATGGCAATACAGTTGCGGGGACCAGCACCAAATGGTATATAAACATATGGATTGCGACTGGCTTTATTCTCGGCAGAAAATCTGAAAAGGAAACAAATACGAAATTACGAAAATTCTCTATGATAATTTCTCTACCCACTCTATTAAAATTTTGGTTTAATTGCTTTGACATTGTAAATGTTCCGAGTGATGTATTTAGACTGCTTGAATTATGTATTGTATGCCTTTGGACACACGTAGTAATTTTACCACAAGTATTAAAAATAGACACCTAGCCTAAGTCCCCTAGGGCACCTTGTCATTGACATGATGGTTGAGTGACAATACGTATTCGTTGTTGGCCCTAAGTATTACAGTTCAGGAAGAATCACTCAAATTTAAAGTAAAACGTTCACAAGTTTATTGTAGCATCTCGTCTTCCAAGGTGGTTGCTTTACAATAAAGTCAGTTAAGGTCGTCGTGAAGCTAACACATGGTTGAGGTTGGAGCCACAAACATGATGCTGATGTGCTCGACACGTTTTGCTTAAAGAAGCAACAAAGTTAGATTAAGTTATTTTACGTCAACAAAATATCTTAATCTGACAGTGTCGTCCCATCACTCTAATAATAATAATATATAGACTGTAATATACACGATTTGTTCAGAAAATGAACGTTGCATAGTTCATCTCCCCCACCTTTTCAAACTCTTTTTCATTTGAGTTGGAATTACCATTTGATTAACATGAATTTTACATTACTTATTTGAAATTTGTGGAGTGTAATTACATAAATACTGCATCATTTAATATTTGTAAATAATTACTGTTAAGTAACTTTACTTTGTTAAGACTGCGCATACAGTTTCTTTAGAGCCTCGTGCAAACATGATTTAGCAATAAAGTAGTAAAGATTATTATTATTATTAATAATTTATATTTATACTACCTAATGTACTTAAACCTATAAATGCACTTAAACCAAGTATTTTTTTCTCCTACTTTTGCGTGTTCCTGCTCTAACGTCGTATTTGCATTACTAAACAGTTTGAAAAAAAAAAAAGAAAGAAAAGCAATGAAATCTGTTGACTTACCGTTCTGGTATGTATTTTTCTGGTTCTGGATAATTCTCCGGATCGTGATGAACGCAATAAACGGGAACTGCCACCGTCATGCCCTTTTGAAGCTTGATTCCCGCTATTTCATAACCCTCTTCCGTGCAAGTGCGCTGCAATCTAATATAAAAGTATGCAAATGTGTAGGTTACGATACTAAGAAAGATACTAGCGATCAAGAAAATACCAGCGATCTTCTCTTGCAAGCAAACCGGGCTCACAGAAGCTCAAAGCAACCACTGCAGTGCCGCGAGCTTTAAGGAAGAGCTTTGAGGAAGAGTTAAATAAAGATATACGGGTAATAAATAAAACGTATCATGCCGTACCATACCACAAAGCCTGATGTCATACATAATAAATTTAAGCTTGTCCAGCTACGATATCTTGCGCGAGCCTAGCCGCAGTTGAAAAGATGAAGGAGCGCGGTTCGGTACTGCACGACGCGGCACGGTTTATTACGTGTAAAATTCAGTAGTTGCTGTGCCGCGTCAAGAAATACCCTTCTAGCTCTGATAAATTATATGATCATGGTGGGCCAGGGTGAGAGGGGGAGGGGGGGAGGCTACAAGGAGAAGAAGCGGGAAATGTCCACGAAGTTAGAGTCAGAATGATTTTGTTGTTTGCTGGATAGTTTTGGTAGAATGTCACCTGACAAGCAAATAGCCCACAAGTTCATGACGAACTCTATTTTTTTTTTCGGCCATAAGAATAAATTTAAGCCTTGGTCGCACATTTGCAAGATAAAATAATAAAATTTAAAGCAGAAAATATGTTACACTCAAGGACCCGCCATATTGGGAAAAAGGTTGAGAACAAAGGAGGAGAACAACCGACAAACGTGTGAAATGGTTACAGCTTATTTCTTTGCCTTGTAAAGGTCAAAGTGGTTAAACGGTGACAGAGTTTAATTTCTTCGAAGAAGATTATTATCTGGTCCATGACTGGGATGAGGATCCCCTGCCAGTCTCCACAGGCCAGGATAGTAAAGGGGACAACCTGCCTTCTTTGTCCACTATGGGACCTATTCTATTCTGAACTCTAATCTCGGTCCACTGTGATTATTGGAGGTTTCCAGTTTGTTCAATTCCAGGATTTAGCCTTCCTCTTACTACACTTTAGGGACAACTTTTGTCCCTAATTAAATTTTTTTTTCAAGTTATTACTAAAGTTCCACGAAACTTGTGCCTTGTGTGGCAAAAACTTAATTGTTGTATTTTTTTGTTGCGAAATGGAAGTGGTCCTCCACTGGGCTCTCGCATTATGTGGCAAAAACTGCGTTTTTTATGAAGTGGCCCACCATTGGGCTGTATGGCAAAAACCTTGTGTGGCAAAAACTTTATTTTTTTTTTATGGGGCGGAACCTGCACTAGGATTGTGGCAAAATCAGCATTTTTTTTTTGTGAAGGGGGGCCTCCACACGGCTCTTGCCTTGCGTGGCAAAAATTTCATTTTTTTCTTTTGTTAAGGGGGGGGGGGGCCTCCACTGAGCTCTCGCCTTGTGTGACCTGATGTAAATGTTGAATTATCCGATTTCTGAAATAGAGGATGATTATCTGATTTATGATGTAGATGATAATTGTTTGAATTCTGAAGTAGATGATGATTACCAGATTGAAGATGTAGATATTGAATATCTGCTTTATGATGTAGGTGATGATCATCTGATGATCTTACCTGACGGCTGGTGGATACATCCTCAGTGTTTCGCTGATAACCATATCAACATACGTCATTTCACCTACAGATTCGTAGTCGATTTTACCCTACAAAAAATAGAATTAGAAAGAGTTCTATATCAGATATCTTGAGAAGACACCCACCAACCGTTCTCTATCTCGAGGCACCCAAACATCCAACACAGTAGTTCGAATCCCACCTAACCAGCCTGACGAATTTTCTTGTCCCCAAAAGGGAAATCTCCCCTCGGCCCCCAAACATACTTTTTTTTTTACAAACATACTTTTTTTTTCCCTACTTTAAATAAATGTAGTTACTTACTTTTATTTTTTTTTATTTTTATTTTTTTTTAGGCCTGGCAGACCTAAATTTCAAAAATTTAGCCAAGAGTTAGATATTGGCATCGATGCAAGCTTCATGTAGTTTAGTTGATTATTTTTATGATTGGTTTGCCTGGTCGAACTTTGACGTCTTCATAGCTGTTTTTCGCATATTTGAGGGTAAAAAAATTAAGTTTCCTTCCTCGCTTACGGTATTAACACTCGCAAACTGTTTCTCAGGCAGCATTGCTGTCTCTGATGATGATGATGATGATGATGATAGTCCTTCCTTGCTTACGGTATTAGTAATTCAGATATTACCCTACTGGCATGTTATCTTCGGTTATGAGAAACATTGTACCGATTTTATTGCATGGTTAATCTACTTAAATATCTCAACTGCAGCTCTGTTAAGGTCAATAGTTTAGGATCGGCCAGAGTCGTCAACCTGTATGGAAAATTATTTACGTTTTCTAAAATCCACTTTCTCTCAGATCAGTGTGTGATCCGAATCCATAGTTTTTATTAAGTTTTATTAAGTTTTATTTAATTAAAACAAGGTTTAAATTTAGTATTGCATGTGCAGGTGCCAGTTTCCAGGTGCAGGTAGTGGAATTAGTTTCGAGAGTTGGACAGAGGCTGGCTCGGCCTCTCAAGTGCCTGGAAACACTAGCTTGCATACACGCTTGCGGTATCAACCGTAGGATCCGACCATTTGTATAAAATTCTTGCTCATAATTTCCATGGGTCTTATTTCTTACTTGTGTAGCTGGCAACAACCGTGAGTGTCCAGCAGGGCACTACTAATTTCGTGGCCACAGCCTATTCATTCGGATATGGATACGGCTACTGATACTGCTACGGTTACGGATATGGATACGAATACTGCTGATGAGGTAGTAGTGGGGTTACATCTCAGTCCTTGAGATGTTTAAGCTGAAAAGTGTTAACGAAATTTCGTGGTTGGTGTTTTAATTCTTGCTGTTTGAGCAACAAGGTGTGGGGACATTGACCTTCTCCCTATACGTGTGAGCTAACATCAGTGTGAAGGCAGGAAATCTATTTTAAATTCTACGGAGTAAAGATTACTCCAGATAGCTTAAAATTTAATGATGGAAAGCCAAAGGCTTAAAAGAGTTAAATAAATACAGATGCAAACCTACTTACGTTGCCTTTTTGACTTATATGTCAGACTGCCCGAGTGGGGAATCGAACCCACGACCTTTGCAACCAGAGGCCAAAGGAAACATCCATAGGCAGCATTTAACACGTGCATATTACATATAAACAAACACTTTCGAATCGCCACTGGAGGGACGCTTATTTGCCGCGCCATCCTCCAAGTGAAACGAATGGAACACTTAAATGTGAAATAAGGATTAAAGACGACATGCCAAAGGTCATGTCAGTATGGCTTAGCGGTAGAACCTCGGCCTCTGATTCCAAAAGTCGTGGATTCGATTCCCAGCTCAGGCAGTCTAACATATAGGCCCAAAAGGCAACGTAAATAGATTTGCATCTGTATTTAAAATTTAACTATGGAACTTAGTTAAAACTTTTGGTTTCGGTAGGTGTTGCATCTTGTGGCACTCTTGTGTTCTAGTGACTCTTCACGACCGAGTTTTATTGCTGTATGCTAAATAGTGAAGTTTTGTGCCGTCTGGACAAGCTGTTGTCTCGCACATAGAAATATTAGATTATTCTTCTACTTCAATGTCTTCCCTTCAAACTGTAAGTTAGGGCTATTTAGCTGACAGTGGTGGCAGCTTACTGCATGTCTACTTAAACTAGCTAGTGAAATTATGAGGTGTTTTAGGAGGTCGAGTTAAGGGAAGCCCGCAATAATGTGTAAAACACACAATACTAGCTCAATCAATAGTTAAAGCACTCATCTTATAACATTAAAAACATAAAAATAGATGACAGTGTCAAAGCAAAATCATCAAAAACTTAATTATACAGTCACTTTATTATTACTGTTAAAGCCGATTAGCCAGTTCTTATTTTTTTGTTTAATTTGATTAAAGCTGTAAATGTATGTCAGATCATTTGGCAACTGATTAAAAATAGTAGGTATGTATAAATAAATCTTGGTTATTCATTCCATAGTCATTTTCACCATAGGAATCTCAAATCTTGTTATTCCCTCAAATGCATTTTTTTACATTCACTTGTTTTAATGATTAATAAAAAGAAAAAAAAATTTATGATTACACTATTGCGTAGCTGAATTATTTTTAATAGTTGGTGTTCTTTGCGTAAGCCAGATGTACATTTAACGATTTTTCAATTTCAAAGAGCACTTTACCCAACTTTTTTAGCGTTCTTTGTAGCTTATCCACAAAAACCCCTCTCTTAAGTAGGGGGGGGGGAGTGGGGGAGAGAAGACGTTAGGGGAATGACGACTGTATGCGAACTTGGCTTTAGGACACCATGGTTGGCTGTGCGAATTTCACTTTCATGCCAACAGTGAAACGTTACGATGCTAAACGTTATGTATCAACAGCAAAATCGAAGATTCTAAACATTTAGAATTTTGGACATGACGCGGAGTTACGTACAACTTACGTCATGTTTGGCCATCACTTGATCCACGTCAGCAGCGAGTTTATCTTGTACCTCTTGATTAAGGGCAAGACAATAAAGTGTGAATGAAAGAAGAGTGGCCGTCGTCTCATGACCAGCAACAAGAAACAATACTGACTGAGCAATAAGGTAGTCTTGGCTCACTCCTAAAATAACAAAAAAATATATAGTCACGATATATCTGAAAATGTGCTCATGGATGCATGAAAGCTTCTGGCTTATTAATCTAGTGTTGGTGGCTTTGGTTAATACCATTACCATTACCATTTCTCACAGCCATTGATTAGCGACAAATAAATCTCTCTCTCTCCTTAACTCATCGAGTGAGTTCTGCGACAATCAAGGGTGGCGCAGCCATGAGTGATTGTTGCGAGAATTGGAGCGACAGCGTTGGTTATCCTGTTTATTACCAATCGCATATGGTTGTGGATGCACTGTTGCGATTCTTAGTATTGTTTGGCTCGCACCTTATGCTGTTGCTACTTTGTTGGGGAAGGGGGGGATTGAGGCTTAATGGCGCGTCGACAACTTGGTCATTAGCGCCAACCTCAGTCACAGTGCAGTGGTCCGGGTTGCCACTGCACCACACATTACAGAGATATTATTCAAACCCCTAATACTTTGTTGGGTGCGACCAGCAACACGTAGGCCTAAGTTAATGTTTTTGGTATTGTTGATTCTTAGTATTGTGACTTTCCTTGGCGGAACCATAAGTACAAACACTAAAAACAAGTATAAGGGTGCATACATTTGACAATCCAAATAAAATGCAAACAAATTAACGTAAACTGTGCAACAACTAGAAATAAATATTACTCGTTAAGTATTAGTACTAATAAAAACAAGCATTAATAAGCATACCTTTGCTACCTTCGGCAAACAAGGAAAATGAGAAATTAACCGTCAAACAACAACAAACCATTGTTGCTTTAAACTGGTATTGTTTAAGCATTGTTGCTTGAATCCGAAGTTGTCGTTCGGCAAACCAGTGAAATGACAATTTTTCCCTTCATCCAACAACCTTCCTAGCTACATTGTTGGCACAACTCACTGGAGTACTCACCACGGTTTTGTTTTGAATTGAATTGTTTTGAATTCACGAAGGGAACCATAAACGCGTGGTACAACATATATCTGAATAGGCTGTATTTTCTACTACCGAAAAATTTCAACAAACAATACTATTAAAAAATAAGGTTTCCATTACCTTTCTTCTTATCCGCCACGTGAGTTTTATTTTCATCCAAATCTTCATTCTCGTTATTTGATGCTTCCAAGAGCAACGCCAAGAAATCACGAGGATACTACAAAAACAATAGAAATAATGAGCTGTTTATTTTGAACTCAGTAAACATTTTTAGCGACAGCAACTGTGGATAAAAGCATGATGTTCACTTTGATACTCACACAAACCACACTAACAGCCGTATTACAGAAATCCGCTCAAGTGTGAGTGTGAGAGGGCAAATGTGAATGCAAACATGTAAGGTACGGATCAACAATTTTAGTACAGCCACAAAAGCCAATCTGAGTGTCATAACATCTGAGGGTATTTCTATAGATGCGTTTCGACCCTTACACTCACCTTTAGCCCCCCCTCGACGCGCCATTAAGCCTCAATCCACCCCCCCCTCACACTTAGAGTGGATTTCTGGAATGCGGTCATAAGGAAGATTGTGCGTTCTTCAGGGGGGGGGGGATTGAGGCTTAATGGCGCGTCGACAACTTGGTCATTAGCGCCAACCTCAGTCACAGTGCAGTGGTCCGGGTTGCCACTGCACCACACATTACAGAGATGTTATTCAAACCCCTAATCTAAATCTTGTCATACATCTGTACCTCCTGCAAAAATTGAAAAACACCGGACAGGAGGACAGACTTATCGCCCAACTGACGCGCAATGTCATGCGGAAGATGGAAACGACGTCGAACACCATCAAGATGGCGACAATCAACAAGTAAGTGCCGGACCGTAAGTGGCCGCCGACACCAAGAACACCCAGGAGGGCCAACCCCCCGCAAAACGAAACAGTGAGTAAGTCGGGTGTGACCAATTCGCAAACGGGCCAACACAACCTCCTCACGGCGACTGCGGCGACACGCCGAGTGCCACTCCTCGACAGTCCCTTTAATGGCCCGTAATTTGTTACCGTCCTGTCTGTCCCACAAGGTTTGCCAAAAAGCGTGTAACCTCAGACGCAGAGTTGGAAAGGCATCTGAGGGAACAAGGCTGAGATGCCTACCGAGAGGGACAGAAAGGGCTCCTTTCGCAGCAGAATCAGCTTGTTCATTCCCTGCTATCCCAACATGGCCCGGGATCCAGCAAAAAAGCACGATTTTCCGCTGGCCAGGCAAGCGGGAAAGCAAAGCTTGAACACGTTGTGTCAAGGGGTTCCGAGGATTGTAATTCGCCAAGGACTCCAGGGCACTCATGGAATCACTAAAGATAATGAAATGCGTGCCCTGAAGGTCAAGGATCCACTCCACCGCCAAACCAAGAGCCAAAAGCTCTGCAGAGAACACAGAATAGCCTGATGGAAGGCGATGGGCAACCGTTACTCCCTTACACACACAAGCACACGCCACGCCAACGTCTGACTTCGACCCATCAGTAAACAGGCGCTGATAACCGGCGTACTGAGAACTCAGCCGCCGGAACTCCTGTAAGTACCTTGCTGGTAGAGTGGAACACTTCGGGAGGGACGCCAGAGCAAAAATGAAATTGCCACCTGGGACAAGCCAAGGGGCAACTGACATTCTCCCAAGCCTCAAGACGCAGGGCATTTCAAAGGCTATCTCCTGACAGGACTGCTGGAGCCTATCGCGGAAATCACCCTTACCCACCCTGCGTCTACCGACTCGCAAGTCTGGCCCAAAAACCATGGACCAAGCAGGACTGGATTGCACAGCACGTAAACGCACAGCATACTGAATGGCAAGCTGTCGCCGACGAATGGCCAAAGGTGGCTCCGAGGCCTCAGCATAGAGGCTGACCACTGGAGAAGTTCGAAATGCCCCAGTCGCCACACGCAGGCCACTGTGATGCACAGTGTCCAACATCTGGAGAGTGGAGTCACTAGCCGAATCATAGACCATACACGCATAATCAAGTTTGCTGCGGACAAGGGCCCGGTAGAGGCGCAACATGGCAGCGCGATCGGCACCCCATGAAGTGCCCGACAGGACCCGCAAGATGTTAAGCGCCCGCAAAGCCTTGTCTTTAAGCTGACGTAAGTGTGGAAGCCAAGACAACCGGGAATCGAACACCAGGCCCAGGAAACGTGCCTGTGGGACAACAGGAATTTGTGCCTGTCCCAAGTACAGGCAAGGATCCGGGTGCAGCGTTCGTTGGCGGCAAAAGTGGATGCACACAGTCTTGTCCGGAGAAAACCGGAAACCATTACTTACCGCCCAGGTCTGGACTTTGTTAATTGCCAGCTGTAGCTGCCGCTCACAGGTCTGCATGCGAGCTGCCCCGTTCTTCAGGGCTAAAAAAAATAGTACGTCACGTTCGCTATGGAGCTCATGTCATTAAAGCTCGTGGTCATCGTGGCTGAGCGGTGAGAGAGCTCAGCTTGGTTACTGGAGGGCACCAGATATGGTCGAACCCCTGGAAAGGGGACCTTGGCAAAGTCCCTGCCACGAATGCAGGCCAGGGTAGTGTGAGAGACTACATGCTCCTTCAGCGGCTATGGGATCTATTCTGACCAATTATGGACAATCTTTCGCCCCTATAATGATCGGAGGTTTCACGGTTCAAATCCCCGAGTTTGCCCTTCCCTTTGCTAGATATTTTTTCTCTCAAAAAAAGGCTGTTAATGTTCAAAATTGACCTGGTTCAGCCACGCAAGCATCAAATCGCTTCGGTTGACTTAAGGCACAAATCAATGGCTGATCCGAACGATTACGTCACTTCCACCTAAGTGACGTCATTGCTTCAGTGACGTCTGTGTGTTCATCATCATGCTTGCGTTGTCAAGGCCATTAATAAGTAATTTTTACTTTAAACATCGGTCAATAGTAGAGCGACTTGTTACCGTCTTTTAGCTGAGTGGGAGACGATCTGCATGCGTGATAAAAATGGCCACCATATTTTAGCCTAATTACGTTAACGTAATTACTCCGAGTGAAGAAAAAGTGCACAGATCCGCCATTTTATTCTGTGGGTTCGTGAGCCAGTCTTAAGCAAGTCGGAGCGTACCCAACGTCTAGTTTGACAACGTGCCCTTTTGCACGCAAAAATGGCAAAATTTGGCGGAGGCGGTGGTAAAAAAAAAAGAGGAAAAACAGTTAAGAAAGTGGTGCAAAGAGGGACAGAAAGGGTAGAAACACCAAAACTATAAATAAATAAAAAAAAGTCCCTGACAAAAAGTAAATGGCCCCTGCCCTCTGAGGTTAAATAGGATGCACGTAAATAGGATATACTTAAATAATGTGCACTCAAGAGCGATGTACATTGCATGCAGCAACCGTACATTTACACATCGCCAGTTCTTATGGACCGGTAATTTTTTATGTCTGGTGGGGGGGGGGGGGGGGGGTGGCGGGGTAAAAATGTAACCATCAAATTTCCAACCCCCCCCCCTTCAAACCCCCAAAAAATATTTTTTCCCCCCCACTCGCAGTCCAAAAATAATATTACCCCCCCCCCCAAAAAAAAAAAAAATGTACCTTTCGTATGCCTGTTGAGACTGACTGCAGATGATTTCCTGTAGCCCAATTAAGTAAATAGCACTCCTCCGCACCGACAAGTACCACTAGTAACGAAAAAGTGCCTCGTTTTTTATCGAAAGGACAAGGTTTCAGTTAAAAATGTTCATAAACACCCATATTTTGTCAACTTCTATACTGCATAAGTATGATGAACGCAATGTTTGCTCGTATAACCACACCCGTGACATATCCAGCACCGTCAACACAAGAAGCCAAGGCTTTTCGAGAAAGTTGGTTGAAAAAATAAACTAGGTAGTAACGATACTGACAGCTTCAAAAGCTTGTAAACGCTCACATCCTTGGGGGCTTGGTTGCCGGGGGGGGGGGGGGGGGGGGGCAGCCCCAAAAGCTGAAACGGTACTGAAATGTTGAACTTCAAAAGTGTCAGTTTTGAGATCAAAAAATGACTTTTTCCTCAAGTTTGGTCAACGGTTTTTTGGTGACCTCGTCTTGACGTGCCTAAAAATTGTATGATCTCCCACACAATAGGGTCCAATAAATCCCTAATCCCCCATAAGTTCGCCCTCCCTCCCCCCAAACCCTGGAAATAAATAATGACTAGTTCTTATCTATCCATTGCTTTCAATTTGCGTTTGAGTCAACTCCACCTTCTCCCAAATCCGACCTGAAGGCTTGCTTCTTTGGGTCTCACCCTACTTTCCCAACAGCAAGAGCGTGCCATTACCGTCACCCCTACTAAGTTAGGTTCTTACCCTTGACTTACCTTATCATTTTTTCTCATTTGTATCACACGTTCGACGGTCGATTTGAGAAACATTGTTGGCTTCTCTGGAAACATTGGTGTGTAGGGAAGGATCTTGACCAAATGGGGAAGGAAAACTGAAAACGTTCAACGTTAAGTTAGGACTATGCTCTGTGTACTTATATGGACGAAATGTATCATAAGGCATGTTCCATTTTGTCAAAAAAAAGGAAACGTGTACACTACAGATTTGAAACCTTTCGTGATGTTAAGCCTAACAAATGCTCTTCATAACGTAACTTTTTTAATTGAAGATTACAAAGATGCTGAGTAGTTATGCTTAATATTTCATTAGTTGGACTTAACATTTGATTAGTTAAGTTTAGCATTTGATTAGTTAGGCTTAACATGTGATTAGTTAGACTTAACTAGTAATTTAAAAGTACATTCCTCCCGGTTGGCGTTCCTGTATAGCTCAATTTTGCAACATTACTTCAGACATGTGTAAATGTTGCAAAGGCATTTATTTTTGTGTTTTGTCCTTCGTGCGAAACGGTTTTGCTACATTCACTCTAACCTAGTAAATGTTGCTGAAACTAGTTAACAAGTTAACACTCAAATATAGTGAGAAGGTATGTCCTTTTAATTAATGTCGTGCAGCTAGTAAAAAGTCATTTAAAACACAAACGTCATTCTAAATCTGGTAGAGGAAGGGACTGGGTATTCTTTCTCAACAGGCTGGAAAGTGCAGTGGTAATATGTAAACAGTCTACTGGGTGTAAAGTGTGCGAAAAAATCAGATTGAAAACACTTAGTTTGGTAAAACATGCAAACCACAAAAAAGTTGAAGAAACTGACGGGGATGCACTGATTGAGTGAGCGAAGCGAACAAAATAATAATAATATAATAATACATTTTCACAGCCAGAAAAACTGTGGGGGACAAGGGGGGGGGGGAGATGAGGCTTAATGGCGCGTCGACAGCTTCGTCATTAGCGCCAACCTCAGTCACAGTGCAGTGGTCCGGGTTGCCACTGCACCACACATTACAGAGATATTATTCAAACCCCTAATCTAAATCTTGTCATACATCTGTACATATGTGGGGGACAAGGAAGGGATCGATATGCTCCACTTACACCAGGCCCAAAATTTAAAAACAAGATTATGGTTCAAACAAACCAACGTCAAAAATAATAAAACAGACATCAACCATAACTAAAAATAGCGTAATATGATAGAAACATCACAAAATGCATACAATACAATGGGACTAAATGCAGCTCAAAAGCATTTTAAGAAACCAGACAGGGCTGTCTTACGGAGATTATTTTTGAAACTAGCCAGAGATGTCGAGGATACAACCGCAGATGGCAGGGAATTCCAAACAGGGACTGTCCTGTTCGCGTTTTTTCCAACCATAAGCAAACACAAACCAGTAAGTAAGCAAACACAAGCCAATGTGTTAGCCAACACCACCCGAGCTTCAGCCAGTGTGAAGTACGCGCAGAAATGGGACTGAACATGGCACAGACAGAAGGTGGCATCTATGGAAGGAAATACAAACTATTTATCACAACAAAAAGCCATCACAGATACATAAATGTTGCACACGCTCCATTAACACGCGAAAATTACACACCGTGCGAAGCAGAGGCTTTGGCTAGTATTTATGCAACGTATAAACCCCTTAACTCGGCTACTGAAACGGACACCGCTATTGAACAATTTTTAGGTGCACGAAACGACAGCCACTTAACAATATTAGGTGCACGAGAAACGCAACAGCGTTATCCAGCCGACGACAAATTGTAAAACAGTTTTGAAGATGAGATGACCAATCTCCGTGCATGAGAAACATACAACCGCATTATCAATCAATGAAATATTGTTTGGAAGTTAAGAACAAAAAACAAATATATCTCAGAGCCGAACAATCATTAACAAACGGGGGAAAAGGGGTTATTCAGTGACTGGCTGTAATACTGCACTGAAGAAATTACGTTCCCATGAGGAAATATCTTTATAGAGTTTGTTTAATTTTAAAACAATTCCAGCTGCATTGCATATATTTACGCTACCTTGGGAGGCACGACTGGTGGGAAGCGCTGATTGACTCAGCGATGTGAACGCTGATTGAGTCAGCGTTTGTTAGCCATTGAGCGCTAAAATCTGATTGAAGAAATTAATTTTGGTGAAGCAAAGACGTACACTTGAGCGACCAAAGCGTACCAATGTTGCAAACGATGCATCCAACACTACCCCGTGCTGAGTCAGTATGGCTGTATCAGTATGACTTAGCGGTAGTGCTTCGGCCTTTGGTTTCAAAGGTCGTGAAATTCCCCGCTCGGGCAATCTGACATATAAGTCCAAAAGGCAACGTAAATAGGTTTGCATCCGTATTCATTTACTCATACAGCTAGTTGATTATAATAGCCTAGAATTGCAAAAAAAAAAAAAAAAAAATGAGGGAGCATAACTTTTCCGGGATAAATTTCATGTCGTCAACAAGTGCAGTATCACTGAACATTTCATTACAACCCATCGTTCAAAAAAATCAGGGATTCCAAACCAGCAAACAAAGTTTGCGATCTATTACACGTTTATAGACTAAATTAAAAATAAAATAAGATATAATAAAATCAAAGTACACCTGAGCTAGGCCAGGTAAAACAAACACAAACCACATCAATTTCGCATTCGCTGGTCCCGTTTGCTAGCCTGTTTTTACCATTTTGAGATTATTTCATTTTATTTATTTTTAATTTATTTCATTTAAGCGTGATGGGCATTCTTCACGTCATGCATTTATTGTTATAACGAAACTTTTGTGAATTTCTAGACATGATATCGAGGAAAGTGAAACACGTTATTTACTGTAACTTTGGCGAATCTTGACGGATTTTGACTATTAAATACATCATTCGAAGCGCATTTCAACGAGCTAGCCAATGGCTTTAATCACATTTAAATAGCACCAACCCTTCTGGAGAACATTACGAAAAAGTCGACCAAACTTACCATAATAACATTGGCTACCAACGGGATTTTAATAATAAATTTTTCCATGTTGTAAAATCTTTCCACTGGTGTGTTACATTACCCTCATTCCATGTATAATTGAAAGTTTCCCCTTGGGAGCCCCCTTGAGGGGTTAGGCAGTGGCACAGCCAGGAATTTAATGTTGGAGTGGGCTAAACAAACCCTGATAAGAGGTATGGAGTAGTGCCGATTCCCCCCCCCCCCCCCAAGTGGGCCACATAACCTGACGCTTGATACGGTGCATGTTGCTGCCATTTCCGGCTTCAAGAGAGCATTTTATTCTCATGCTAAAACAAAACCTCTCAAAATGATGGCTGTGGTTTGGTAGGACCCCCAGTTTAAACTAATACACCAACGAAAAGGCCTTACAGCTAGAAATACATAAAAAAAAAGACCCTTTGAAAATCCGTTACCATAAATATTTTTCTTCTTTTTTTTTTAACGAATTTGAGATTTTCTATTCTTAATGTTGTTTGTCCCATTCACATAAAATAAAACGAAACCTCCAGAACAGTGCCCTTTAATAGCCATCTGCCAAATTTCAAAAGCTTGGTCGAATAGTCTCTGAAATTATCCCTGCAACGCTGTGCTGGTCTCATAATTTTGCACACTATCAGGCTATTACAATCAAAACTATGTACTTACATTTTAACATTAACATGGGCGTTATTTTTTGAGTGAAAATTTGAGTGGCATTTCGAAGGAAAGCATTGTTAGGATTGCCCACACAGTCGATTTTGGTTCCAAACGCACAAAGAGCTATGACATCCAATGTAAAGGCAGCCATGAATCTGAAACACACACATGTCTTTCATTATATCAAGAGTGATAAAAGATAAAAGATTTGAGCTAACATCCCCCAGAAATGCTAGGGATAAGAGCAGTAGACGTCGGCATAGGTGGCACCGCATTAATTATTGTTTTTATTCGTGTGAATAGACCTACATTTGAATAATTAGGCCTATGCATTATCGAATGCCATCTAGCAATCTTTAGGGACCTTGGAAAACCAGATGTGCGAAGTAATTTTTGTATAGATCAAGGAGTGAACAGAAAGTTACAAGTTAAACCACAGGCTCTTTCTACAGAAGACCAAACAAGTGAACTTGTAATTCTCTCCGAACGTGTTTATACCACAACTCTCCTATACCTGTATCTAACACCAACGAGAACCACGAAACACCCTCTTAGGGCGCTTTTATGCAAAACTCGCCTAAGCCTACGTTCTTTCAGCTAGAAGCCAGAAATCGTCTGAAATTCCAACATGGCGGTGGTTGTAGCTCTGCTGAGTGGACTGGCAGATAGAATGACCGCCACATGTCCGAGAGGTCCGGTTTCGATCCTGGCCTCAGCTACCCCATGACATTTTCAGGATGAGAAGGGCCCTGTCGTGTCTCGTGCTCTTGTTAAATGTGGCATGTAAAAAATATTCTGGGATTTTTCCAGTTGTATTTCTCCAGCTACATTGTTTCTTTCGTCGTACTCGTACTCATTTTGAGCTGGAGGTGACGAAGGGCTAAGCAGGCATCATAGGTGACGGAAGGTGCCCTGCACTCTGATTCAAAAGGGATAGCCGATGGCATCCAGTCAGAAATCAGGGTCGGGGTAGGAAGGAATATTATAAAGCTGTCGGTAATACCATGGACTTATACACTATCTCATTACGTGGTTACATTACAGTGTCTACTGTTCAACATTCATCTTAGCTAAATCATTGCAGCCAAACTAAAAAATTCATATGCGATTCTAGGTAGTCCATCCCCCACTGAAATTTCAATGAGGGATTTGTCTCAATCCCCGCCATAGATGCAGATGCCCCTAGGGATAGGTCGTGCCCTAGGGATAGGTAGCTAATTGATATTAATTGATACTTTACGTAATATGATGTGGCAAATTTGTATTAACCCATAAAAAAAATCTGAAAGAACTGTGAAACTACTCTATTATTTTCCTGGAAGAAAGTGCGGGGTTAATATAAAATTCTAGCTACGACCATGATTTAGTTAGGGGTTAAGATCCCTAACTCAAGTCAGTGGTCCAAAGTTAAAATGAGATGGTTGAAATACGTGGCTTTCAAGAGGACATGTGCAAGTGGTCCACGCTTGGAACTATGGGAACGAACATGATTCAGATCAAGTGATTAAGCGATCACACGACCGACTGAAAGGATTCAAATTCCAACCAAACTCCACGCACAGTATTTCCATGGTTTAAGGAATAAGTCAGCACTGAATAAATATTTGCAAACTTACAGAAAAACTGATATAGAACACCTTAACTAGCAACTGGTTAATACAAAAATGGTTACTGACGTTTTGGCTTCGATGGGCTCGCCCGATTCGGCAAATTTATCAAGATTCTCAACCAGAGTTTTGCAACATTCTTCTATCAGTAAAGTCATCTGCATCAAAGAAGAAAAAACATGATAAATATGTGCACGTCAGTCATTGCGCAAATTAAGCACAAGGTACGTAAAATCAATTTTTCCTGTTTACTTTGGTGTGAAGTTCAAAGTGTTATACTGGGAAAGAATCAGGCTATTTCGAGTGTCTCAGTGTATTATCATACGCAAATGGAAGAGTTGTTATTCGTAATGGCTTCCCTCCTTCATGGCCAAGAGAGTGAAGCGAGCCAGGTCGAATACTCGACTGAAGTGGTTACGTCCCATTTCGCCAAATCCTGTTTCGCCAAAAAGAAAGCAGATTAAAAGCGTTTGCCTATAAGAGCAAATCCCGTTTCGCCAAATACCGTTCACGAAATTTTAGGCACACGAAATTTAAAACATGATTTCCGTGTAATGGCATTTGTATACAAACACCCGTTTTGCAGATTACTTTTTTTTTTCAAATTATGTGCCTCGCTCGCGCTGCTGCACTCACTGCGGCTAAACACATAACACCAGAAGCCGCAACTAATCATAAATTCTTTCCATTTAGGCATGCATCTTTAACTTCTGTAATGCTTAAATATTTCAAGAATGTTTTGGGAATTCCAATTTGGGAAAGGGTAACCATCATGTATATAATAGTAATTAATCTTAAAAGAGAACCTTGGCATTGACCTAGTGACCTAGTGACCAAGCATTCTAACATTATTTTAAGTTACACGTGTTTCCTTCTGTATTGCCAGTTTTCAATACGCTAATAAATCAATTGGTTTTCTTCTACCACTACTTGTCTTTGTTAAATGTCTGCCTTTTAAAGCCTCATTACATAAATATAAGGTGTTAGATTTCGTGTCAAATTAGTTTTGGCGTAACGGAATTTGGCGGAACGGGATTTGCGCTTTACTCAAAAGATTTTACTCTGTTTTTTTGGGGGGGGGGGGGGGGGGGCAAACGGAATTTGGCGAAACGGGAGTTCACCACTGGGGTTGGATTTTGCGTGTCCGTTTGCCTGTGTGTTTGTTTGTTTCTTTGGGAAACGATAACGTTCATAGCTTTGTTCTGATTTGGTTGAAATTTCGTGGCAAGGGGGGGGGGGATTAAGACTTAATGGCGCGTCGACAGCTAAGTCATTAGCACCAACCTCAGTCACAATGCAGTGGTCCGGATCACGGCAAAAGAGCTTTGGTGCATGGAATTCAATAATTCGAAGATGAAATTCCTACCTCAGAAATTTTCGGAGATATTCACGTTTTCCGTTGGATGGTTCAGCCAATTTTTAGTAAGAGCTTTCCGCGCGAGTAAGCTTGGTTTACAAAGTGCACCGAAATTAATCAACTGAAGGTGTTGTTTGAATAGCCCATTTGGTTAACATTTTTGTTATCATCAATTTTTATCATCATCACTTTGAACCCTAACAAGTTAAGATGTTAGATTTATTTTTACCTGTTTGAGTTTTCCACTTGTAAATGTTGGTGACATGATACTTCTCATGCGCTTCCAATCTTCTCCTCGCAAATTAATGAGCATGTTATTAAATATTACTTCTTTTTCGCTAGTAGGAAATTCCTGCAAACAATTTGTCGGTTAGTTAAAATCAAAAGCATAGAAACAAATTCACAGGTTTCATTTTCCTGTACATTGGCATCCGTGTACAGGCGATTCTAAACTTTTCGATTGCAATTTCTTACGCAAACTGCCATCAAAAACTGGTGTACATTCTGACACTCCCAGCTTGCTCCAAGAGTACGCAACAATTTTGTTTTTTTTTTAAAGAAAAAAATCTGCCGAGCATTCCCAGATGTTCTCTTGAAGCAACTAAATTGACCGTTCTCTCCGAGGTTTTAAAATAGCACACCTCATTGGCGTGACTCATTTCTGGTTTACTCTTCAAGTTTACACTTTTTTTTACGATTTTTTCCTTCAACTAATCTTTCAATCCGTAACACATACGGCCAAAAACAGTAATGCGTGAAAAGCATGAATCAATTTATTAATGGCCGTGTCAGTCTGGCTCAGCGGTAGGACCTTGGCCTTTGATTTCAAAGGTCCTGGGTTCGATTCCCCGCTCAGGCAGTCTGACACGTAAGTCCAAAAGGCAACGTAAATAGGTTTGCATCCGTATTTATTAAAAAGCATGAATCGACACCATGGAATAGTATTCGGACACCAATTTAATATAGTCAGCAGTGTTTGAATCTTTACATGGGGGCAGTCTTCAGGGTATTAACATGTTTGCATTATACTAATTTTTTGACTGCCGTGAACAATAGCCACATAAATCATGTAAATTCTACTAGAGAACACAATACCTAATTGTAAATATTTTCACATAATTTGGTTGCACCTACATAATTTGATGAGTTATACTGGGAAAAAGAACAAGAAGAAACAACGTTAAGAAGAAACAATGTTATACTGGGGAGGAACGTGGGACGATGACGGCAGGGTGTGCTTGTGGGGTTAGGGGTAACGTAATCACTTCCGCTCATGGAGGGGACATCTATGAGGAGGGGGGGGGGATTGAGGCTTAATGGCGCGTCGACAGCTAGGTCATTAGCGCTAACCCCAGTCATAGTGGAGCGGTCCGGGTGGACATCTATGAGACGGCCATCTTGGATAATGACATCACTTCCCGTAACGTTGGGTGTGTAATTGTGTCGAATATGGGTGACGTGACAGGGGGTCGTAGTGACATCACAAGGGGGGGTCACGTGACATGGGGGACTGGTAAGGCAAGGTCACGAGCGAGTGGTCATTGGTCACGTAGGATTTACACATAATTTGGTAGAATATGTGTGCCAAGACGTGTGAGGGGGAGAGGGTTAATGACGACACGGGGGGGGGGGGTATCCCACCACGGGGGGGGGGAATCAGTAAACGGGACGAGTTGTCACGTGACGTTTGGATATTGATGTTACATGTGGGTCACGTGACGAGTCACGTGACATGGGGTTATGACGTCGCACAGGGAGTTGCGGGAGGTTTATGACGTCAAGTAGGGGGATCACGTGAGAGGCAACACGTCACAGGGGTCAAGTGGGAGAGGGGGTTGTTGTCCGTATGTAAGCGCGTGTTTTTATAATATAATAAATTTTATTCAGATCGTATCCCGAAATCTTTTAAATGGATTTGTATGAGTACATTTAAAATAGTGTTTCATTTCGACAGAACAAATATGCAGAAAAGAACACAAAGTACTCCAAAATGGTGCTTAAATGGTAGTGTAAAAAAGAATTTAAGCCATACGCAACACACCAATAATAACATTTTAAGCCCAACCACAAGTCCGTGAGACCTCTGTGAGCCGAGCTATTCGAAAAAGTTAACAAAAGGAACAAGAACAAGATAACCTATAAACATTTTGTCACAGTTTAGTAATAGGAAACCAATTTATTTATTATTCAGCATCCAGTTCTTTGCAATTTTTATACTTTACAAATTTGTTAGTTCAACTGGCAACTAATTAACTATAGTTGGTCTATCTATAATGGGGGGGGGGGATTGAGGTTAATGGCGCGTCGACAACTTGGTCATTAGCGCCAACCTCAGTCACAGTGCAGTGGTCCGGGTTGCCACTGCACCACACATTACAGAGATGTTATTCAAACCCCTAATCTAAATCTTGTCATACATCTGTACCTCCTGCAAAAATTGAAAAACACCGGACAGGAGGACAGACTTATCGCCCAACTGACGCGCAATGTCTATAATGGCTTTTATGTTTTAATCCATAAGTATTATTTATTTAAGGTAATTTCAGTCTTAATGTTTTTGTTCATAGAACAAAATTAACTTAAGTGTCTTAATTTAGAATTTTCTCCTATTATATAATAAATTGAACTCGTTTTTGTGCTCAGTGCGTTACATCACTCATTGAAACTCGCAACGTGTTTTATCATTCAATTTGTTCCTGTTCAGAAGAATGTTCCGAATGAAGTCGAAATACCATCTATTTTTATACTTGCAATTTTCAAACAAATGAGCTTCGTTTTTTTCTTACCCTAAACTGGGGGAAAGCCCAAAAGTCCTTTACAGTTACTTGTTTGATGAGATCGGGATGTGCAACAAGAAGAACTGGACGACGGCCTTCGTAATAGCTGAAACCAAAAGGCAGAATCTTCTTACTATGTTAACGTAACATAATTTTTATGGTAAAGCACTGGACTGGTAATTACCGAATGGTGGCCAGGTTTGTGACAGGCTGGGATTACAGAAACCTGTATCCAATCAAAACCAGTATTGATAGAGGAGAAGCTGCCAAGTTTTCAAAAAAATGGTCGGCTTTAGAAATGAATTAAACCGAGAAAATGCCGCCAAGATTAACCCTAACAACCAGGCAACTTGCTTACTGACCTTTTGAATTTCGTGTATCCTGTTGCATTTCTGATTTGTACATTTAGGATGTTAAGCCAGAAGTTACTAAAATTGTCCGCGAGAATGCGTGATTGTACAATCTTCAAAGTCTGAACACTAGATCGTGAAGTAGTACATCCAACACACAATTTAAAATTGTTAGGGAGCCAGGCCTTTTTCCTATGATTTTCTGGTTATCTTCTAAGTATTCCTAAGAGTCAAATTAAACCAATAACTTCTCATACCCTATGAGAAGTTATTGGTTTAATTTGACTCTCTTGGGAACATAAACAAGCACATTAAATACTCTTTATCCAAAATAAACAAAGGAGAAAGAACCACACAGAACGGCCTTTATGGCTGAGGGGTGGCAGATCTCAGTCTAAAAAAAGACTTTAGCTATCTTAGAAGTTGTTATGGTCGGCGGCTGGAATGGGGATCCTGGCAAAGACCCTACCAGTCACCGCCTACCCGGGTTGTGTAAGAGACTAACAGCTTCCTACAGAAGATCTATTGTAGCATGATCTGGACATTACATCGGGCCCCTGCGATAATCAGAGGATTATCGGTACGGATCCCCTGGTTGGTTAATGTAGCTGTTCGGTGTGTGTGTGTGGGGGGGGGGGGGGAGA
>JAHWFP010001540.1:64055-78401 GCA_023313725.1 Lithobius niger | reverse complement strand
GTAGTCAAGGTCCTCTGGAAGAAGCAGTAACCAACACGGATTCAGTATTATACGTTCTAGTTTCAAGAGTCACGTGATCTCAGCTAGTATACTCAAAACAAATTTGACCATTGCAGAGAGTCTAACCAGCATCCGAGTCTCATCATATTTATTACCAACGCATTTGCTGACTGAGCGATCTTGCCGTGAAAACCAATACGGGTTTTTTTTCGAATAGCTCGGCTCACAGAGGTCTCACGAACTTGTGGTTGGGCTTAAATTAAACTGCGTGATGAGTTGGAGGCACTTTTATAGTACAAACATTCCTCTCATACGCTGCGTCAAGGTCTTAGTGCTTTCAATGCTTATTCCTTCGGAATTTTTTATGCGCTCCTGGTATAGTTTCAGGTACGAACTGGGCCACCGGCGGCCACCGGGAATTTCCCAGTTGGCCCCTTCGGTCAGGGCTTCCCCTCCCAGCAACTACTCTACCCCCCACCCCCAAAAAAAACAGAGAACACCTAAAATATTTTTAATAACATAAATGCTACAATCCTTACTACTAATGACTTGTGAAAGGGAAAGCTTGGTGATATTGGACAATAATGTAATCACTAATGCATTGGCAGAGTCTGAATATCACTCACGAAGAAATTTCTTATTTAAAGTAGGCTGTGTGAAAAGTTCGAAAGATAGCTTCAAACTGAAAATAAATTTCGTTGTCGGCAGTGTGCAACGATCATTTTGTTGGCCTACACTACATCACAATTTTATCCGCTAACACCTGACAACAATTTCATGTGGGATTGGGGGAGGAGGAGGGGGGAGAGGAGGTAGTAAGGTACCCTGGTAGTTGCCCCCCCCCCCCTTTGAATGGTTTCCCGGTAGAAATGCAGTTCCCCGTCCGTGTCTGTGTAGTCTGACCATACTATTTTTCAAAATTGTGATATTCAGGCTCATATACATCAACTTGCCACAAAAGGAAACATTGTACGCAGCCATAAACCGACGGGATTACGCATTTGCTCATCGCACTTCACGGAATCATTCTTTTTATGTGCCATGTCGGCCAAAAATGGGGCCATATACTTTTGGAAACGCGTTCCCCCCAACTTGCTGGAGTCGGGGGATCGTCCTTGACTTGTTATACGTTCCTCCTGTCATGCCATAGGGAACGGTGTTACCGCTGGGTGGCAGGTATACAACCAATCCGTCATGGCTGCAATTTTGGCAGACGCACGATAGTGCGCAGGTGCAAGACCTGGGCCGTTTCCGTTTTATTGTGCTCATTTGAATTTAAATGGGAGGCGTGCGACGCCAGGCCGGAGGCTTTTGTGGTTTAAAACTTTCTTAGCTGCATCGTGTGTAATATTTACGCGAACTGCCACGTTGTGCAACAACCTCCGAGCTTGCTTGAAAACGCTTCGTGTAATAGAGAAAGAACTCTCTCTCTCTTTTTTTAATTATAATTTTTAATTGTGTATTCCGAACTGATTGCAGCTTTAAATTTGCCGAGAGGCTCGCTTTCTTAGGGCTAATGCGTAATAATATCTCCGCATTTACAAGCAAAAGCTAAAGTAAGAAAATGACTTCCGAATTTATAAGGATTTTAAAGATGGACGTGAAAGCACAGACACACACATACACACAAAACAGTAATAATTGTAAATATTTAATTTCTGGAACTGAGCAGTGTTTTTAAAAACAACGGTAATGACACACCTCCATTAGAATAGCTTCGAAGCAAAAAACAAGTTAGCTTTCTTTATTGTTGGACAATGTTGGTGGAACTATGGAATACTTAAATTGATTAAAGGGACTTGCCTCCTTGTCTTGCAACTGCTCGTTAAGGTTTCAATGCACTCAACGGAGGACGCAGAATAGAGTACTAGAACTTAAACCAATGCCTTATGGGATGCAAGCTCAGTGTACACAGAGCTTTAACCCAACTGGCTTTGCTGTAAATGAACTCCAGCTAGTATGGACGAGCGAGGGAGCAGAGGAATAGAGGTTGTCGGCCAGTAAGCTATACAGCTTTTGAAGGCCCAAGCGGCAGATGTTAAGTGGAGAGATCCGACAAGGGCTGAATTCATCTCGTAAGCTCTCTGATTTCGGGTTTGGAAATCTTTGTGAAATCTACAAATCCAAGTGAAATCTGAAAATCCTGCAAATCATAGCACATCAGGGCAAATCAACACGAAATCTGCTTGAAATCTGCAAATCCAAGTGAAATCTTCAAATCCAAGTGAAACCGTCCTGCAAATCGTTGCAAATCTGCAAATCTGTGTAATACCTGCAAATCAGTGCAAATCTACTTGCAAGTCCAGTAAAATCTGGAAATCCACACACAAATCACTGCAAATCAGCAAATCTAAATGAATTCTTAATCTGTAAATTGTCATGAAATACGCAAATTCAAGCAAAATCTTGAAAATCCGAACAAATCTTGCAAATCCGTACAAATATTGCAAATTTGTGCAAATAAAAAAAAAACATACAACAAATTGAAACATCATTGCTGCTGCCTTACAGCTAATACGATTTCTCGACGTAACTCAATGAAATAATAACATTTGATCGTCGTATTTAACCACTACAGGATGACATGCAACAGATAAACACAAGGATTTCGTTAACGGCACATATAAGCTTCATTAAAAATAGCCTCGACACCGTCTGGCATGGATGAATAGGCCTATGCTCTCGACTAAATTCTCCGTTAGCTGCTATTTACGAAATTAAAACGGCAGGTAAAAAAAATTAGGCCTAAAAGTTGACAATTACGCCTAAAATCTAAAATAGGCCTAAAAGCTAACACATTTTAAACTGGCAATTGTGATGGTTACTGCATTTTTAGATTGTATGATAGAGGTCGCTGCTGCAGTGCGTCATCGAGGTGTGCACCTCAACATTTTCAAAAAGTGGCAAAAAATGTAAAGAAGACCAGTTGCGACCAGGTCTACCCGCAACCAATTTGAAATTCCTGAGAGCGTTGCCTATATTCTAAACACAGCATCCACGTTCCGGATTTTCCGTCATTCAACTAGGCTGTTGTGGGTCACGTGATCTCGTTTTAGTTACGAAAATCGCGGCACTGTTGCAAATAGTGTTGTTCCATTTTTAATTTACCGCTGTTTTCTTTATGTTGCTCGAAGATTCTACGGTGCTGCCAGGGTCCCCACCTCTGAGTTAGGGGCCTAGGACTAACTACAACAGCGGGCCCCCTTCTCTTGACTGAAATCGTAAAAAGGTTACACTTTGTTAAAATATTCGTCGGCCACAATTGTGCTCAACAGGTTGGTTCATTAATTAATCCAGGCTGCTTACGTTTGTTGGCTTCCCTGCCTAACAAGCTGACAAGCTTGCACTATACGTGCTTCTGCTCCATGCTCGTTGCCGTAGGATTAGAGTTGCTGTTTGTTGCGAGTAAAAAAATATTCACAATACCCACTAATCGAGTATGTTACTCATAGTCATCAAAACTCACAATTGCAAAAAACAATTTTTGTATAGGCCGTGTGGGCTACTTGAGTGGCCGGGCCTGGGTACAGCGGGTCCACCTGACCCCCCCGTTGTGGGGACCCTGGGTGGTGCATCCAGGAGTCGAAAAGGTGAAAAGGCGCCTTTAAGTTATTCAGCCCAACTGGGTTTTTTGAATACCCTGTCCACTTCGCTACGACTTCCAAAACCTTGAAGAAGAGAAGTCAACAAGAGAACGAGCGTAAACTGCAGAGAGAGAGAGAGAGAATGAAACAGTGCAAGCACCAAGCCGTAACAAATAAAAATAGAAAGCCACTATACAGTGCACATAAAATAAACAATTTGCGACATTTTTCGAATCCATCCCCGCTTCCTTATCAGACCGAGAAGCCAACGTCGAAGTAAAACATTTTAATACCCACAAAAACGTATAAAAACTCAAAGCACAAGACTAGAAATAAAAATCATAAATAAAATCGACCTAAGGCAGCTAAGAAACTGCGTTACGTCCATTTTATTCTTTAAGTTTTTAGGTTTTTGTGGATTTTAACGTATTTTACTTGACTTTGGCTTCTTAGTATGATAACGAAACGAAGATTGCTTCGAAACGTCGCAATTTTTTTTATTTAATGTGCACTCTAATGGCTTTCTATTTTGGTAATTATACAGTTTAACCGAACCACTCCAAATCACTCAATTTTTTTACTAACCGACGCAGATCTTCATCCTCTTCCCACATCACATTAAAAAAAACAGGGGGGAAATGTGTTTTAAATTGAAAACAAAAAAAAACCATTGAAAACACGTAAAACGACAGTAGCAGGAAAACCTGATTTGCATCGCAATGAAAAACACGGAAATTTTTTTCCTTCCTGATTTCTTTCCAAATTACGTGCTTCGCTCGTGCTTCGGCTCGCTCTCGCTGCGGTTCAAAACGTAACATCAGAAACAGCAACCAACAACTTTTCCACCTAAACTGACGACGCGCCAGCAAGGCATCATAGTTTGAAACATTACTTTCCGTTTTCTCGAAGTCACCTTTTCGTGCTGCTCTGTGTCCTGGAACATGGCCGCCGCTTTAATGGCCGGGCCGACCGTTTTACGCGGTATAAAAACTTTTTTGGAGAACTAAGAACGTGTTTAGAGAGCTAAAAAAAAAAAATTTACCCCCATTTTTTAAACACGAAATGAGAAGAGGATGATGATCTGCGTCGGTAAGTACCAAAATTAAGAGATTTGCCGTGGTTCGGTAAAACTGTATAACTATATTTTTAATAGAGAGAGAAAGAGTGACAGGGAGTTCAGGGGGCAGCAGAAAATCCAATACTCGCTCTTAAGCCGTTAATTGCACCTTCTATTGAAACGGGAACTATTTGGCGTAGCGAGCGAAGCATAGCCTATAACGGACACCAAATTGCAAAATGTTGGTTGGCTGGTTGGTTGGTGCGTTGGTTGTACATTTTTAGTCTGGGTGGAGCCCAAACGAAAGATCGGTTTGAAATGAAATTTGGTACAAAGCTTGATATCCCAAACAGTATTGCGCAGCCAAAATTTGACGTAAATCGAACAATTATTACGGGAGAAATAACAAATTTTCGAATTTATTTCTAACACTCACCATTGTAAATTTGGACTCGTGAATAGTTAAGGAATTCCAACGACGCGTACACCTTGCTGGTGGTACTCAAGTGAACTTAAAAAAACACGGAAAATTAAGTTTTCGTTTCTTCTTTCTAGCTGATAACCTTTTTCGACGTAATTCAATGAAATAATAACAATTGGCCCTTGCATTCAACCACTACAGGAAGAAACGCAAACATAAAAAACAAAAGGATTCCGGTACGATACACCTTAGCATCATTTGAAAAAAAACGAATGCTTGGAGGGATTACCTTCAGCATGGCAACGAAACTGGTCTTTACACTACCCGATGGATATCCCGAATATGAAACCGAAATCGTCGTATCACGGCGAAGCTATACATATAAAACAAACAATACATGGGACGACGTATTTAAACACAGCACGAAACAACATGTCTGCATCTAATAGTTTAAATATTCCTCGTTGCCACGGCAACGTGTGGACTCGAAACCGTGGTGCATTAATGAATAGGCTTAATCTAAACGCAGCTGCTATACTTACGAAATACAAATGACGACTAAATATTAGGCCTAAAAACTACAAATTAGGTCTAAAGGCTAAAGTAGGCCTATAAAGAGCTAACACTTTTTGACCTACAATATTGTGATCATTACTGATGGATTATAATGTGCTTTTAAGATCGCTGTCGCCGTGTGTGATAGACGTGTGCGCAATAATATTTTCGTTGGTGGCGTTGTCAAGACTAGTATTAGACCAGCGGCAGCATTGCCAACCCGCTGAATTTTTTAATTATTGTTAAAAACTATCGCTCAGATGATTGTTTGGCTTACAGTTAAATGCTTTATTATTATCATTTTGTAATATAGGGAAGGCCTTTTGCGCGGCAGTAATTATTGTTGTAAACAATGTCAGAATTATAAGCAGCGGCAGCCCAACCAGCCATGACAAACATGCCGTTTTATTTTTATCGGCGACGATGGTGGCGGCGATGGCTCACATCTTTAGTGTCGGAACACAGGACTGCAAGCCGAAGGCTCGAGTCAATTTAATACAGAAGCAAACCTATTTACGTTGCCTTTTGGACTAATATGACAGACTGCCTGAGCGGGGAATCGAACCCACGACCTTTGGAAGTGACCTCGGTTTCTGGTTCCAAAGATCGTGGGTTCGATTCCGTGCTCAGGCAGTCTGACATATAAATCCAAAAGGCGACGTAAATATGTTTGCATCTGTATTAATTTAGTGTCAGATGTAAAAAGAAGCTAAACAGACACTACATGATGGAGCAAACGAAAGCCTATTAATATAATATTAATAAATTATAAATAAGATAGCTTTGGCTTATTTGAAAATAAAGCTAAAATAAGACAAAGGCCTGCAAATAACAACAGTACGTCACACCAAAAGGCAAATAGCCCAACCTTAGCTGAGTGAGCATTTCTCATAGATTTTTAAGGAGCATTAACATATGGTACAGTCATTAACATAAACACTAAATATAAATTTGAAATAAAGGTCTGTTCGCTCCGCCTACAATAGGCGCAAAGCCTGTTTCCTAGTAGTGCAACTAAAAATGGATGAAAACGACAGTTTGTTTCACGAACACGTTTTTCGAGATTCATCATGTGTGGATAATCCGTACGATGATTTAATTTTTCCCGACAAAGAAGGCTTAATTTTCTTTCATATGAATATTCATAGTCTAAGAGCCAACTTTGATCAGTTTTTAATTTTCTTACAAACCACGAAATCTAAATTTCACGCAATTGTACTTTCCGAAGTTTGGGTGAACGAGTCAGAGAGTAATTTATATCAACTTGATGGCTACAAAGCTCATTTTATTGCCGTCCTGATAAACGAGCTGGACGCCTTGCAGTTTACTACCTGCAGATGCTAATGCTAATTTCTCGCACATTTATTCTGATAATGCAGATTTTTTTAATTAAGTTGTGTGACCGAAAATGTTAAATATGAAATGTTGTCAGTGTATCGATACCACGATGGAAGTCTGAGTAATTTCGTAGTTGCATTATCCGACATTGTTAATAACATGACCAGTCACGATGTGATTGTTATTGGAGACGTCAATATTAACTTAACTTAAATGAACGCAACTGAAAATATTTACTTTGACGATCTTTTGGCAAATGGTTTTGTTTCATTTATGAACACTCACATATAAGTCCAACATATACGTCTGACGTATAAGTCCAAAAGGCATCGTAAATAGGTTTGCATCTGTATTTAGTTATTTCTTGTGAGCCTTTAGCTTTCCCGTCTTTAATCATAGGATAAACCTAATTGTCGATCCACTTCTCGTTTTGTCCTTTTCTTTACCGATACGGTAGCAATGCGTTCATCACTCGCCATTTCTCCTGATAAGCTCAGAACAAGGTTAACTGGGATTGAAGCTGAGTGCCTCGAGTAAGGCAGCTACTATCTCACTTGGCTTTCGCTCAGAAGCAGCTAGTCACGTGACTGAAGTGCACGAAATCACTACGTCACAGAATAGGCGTGTAAACATCGCGTGACGTTACCGTTGAAAGTAGTCCGAGAAGCTTTCTGGCGGGAGTGAGATACTCTTCGGACCGATTGGTAAAAGGAAGCTTACTAGCGTACACGCGTCACATCGGTCATCGGGATCGTACCCTTAGACGATCAAATAAAAGGTAAATGAATTCATATAAAACTATTTCCGGTAATGTATCGAGGAAAACTGTTCAAATATACCGGAGGGAGTTAGTGCCTTTAATTACATGTTGTAACTGAAGTTTTGCAGCGACTTTTTCTTTTTATACAATGTTTTGTTTTATAATTTCTTGTATGGTACCCTACATGCCACAAGTGGGCATAAGCGCTTACGGGATGTGGGCACATACTGTATTGTTATACTGCAATTGTTTATTGTAATAAACTTACTAACTAGTAGTTCGTAACTTTTAATCGTAGCATCCTACCATGTGGCATGGTGCCAGCTATCGTCCGTCAAATAGTTACATTAGGTTTTGGTACGACGTTCAACAATGTTTTAGCAATGTCTTTTCTTTGTCGCAGCATTGTTACTCAATTGTTCGTTACAGTTCCACCGCACTGTTGTAAAGTGGAATGATACAGAACAGAATGAAACGGCCAAAGCGACGACGAAAGAGTCCATTCGATTTGATTCGATTATTTTAAGAGCGGTGCTTTGAGCTTCTGAATAGAAATCAACATTTAAAAACAAAGAATTGTGTGGCTTTTTAAAAGGAGTGATATCAATTGACCAAACCATTCGCCTAATTAATCTCACGATTATTAGTTCGAAGGTTTAATGAAAATCTTGACCGTTGTTCAAACAAGCATCACAGCCTTCATGGATCTAAAAAAATATCGAATTTACGTAGTAAGCTAATATCAACAACGCGGAAAACAGAACTTTATAACACTCCCTGTAGTTATAAGGTAGATAGAAGCGTATTGTATGGCAAATATTTACGAAGCTGGGGTGTGTAATCTATTATATGCTAGGACAGAGCTTTAATACTGCCTGACACTCTTTATTAGCGCCAATAACTCTTTATAAGCTAATTATAAGCTCTTTATAAGCTCATTTAATCTTTTAAGCTGTACTGAATCAATCGTATTTATAGAAGAGCCAGTATTAGTTATTCCCAGAAGGAGCAGGGCGAATTTTAAGTTCCACGTTCAAAGTCGAATTTGTGAGGGGTGTCCGGTGGCCCAGAACAAAGTTAGCAGCAGAAGCTAGTGGCCAGAGTCCAACAGCCTCCAAACCGAGTAGATATCGGTTCGAATTCTACCCGCTTATCAGTGTACGTTAAAAAAAGCTACTTGACTGCGAATCCACGCTAATTCTTTTAGGGTTTTTTGTGTGGTTATTATGCCAATACTTGACCTGTTATTACATATATCAGGCATGCCAATACTTGACAGTCTGGCATGCCAATACTCAACTAGTTATTAAACGTGTCTGGGGTGCTAATACTAGACCACTTATCAGACCTGTCTGGCATTCCAATGATTGACTAGTTATTAGACATGTCTAGCATGCCAATATTTGACCAGTTATTAGATATATCTGCATGCCAAAACTTAGCCAGTTATCAGACATGGCTGGCATGCCTAACTTGAACAGGTATTAAACATGTTTGTTATGCTAATACTTCACCAGTTATTAAACATGTCTGACATGCCAAAACTTGACCATGCAGTTATAAAACAAATCTGGCATGCAAATACCTTGGCCCGTTATAAAACATATCTGGCATGCCAATACTTGACTATTATTAGACGTACCTAGCAGGCCAATATTTGACCAGTTATTAGACATGTCTGGCATGCCAATTATTGAACAGATAGTAGATGTGTCTAGCAGGCTAAAACTTAGCCAGTTATTAGACATGTCTGGCAAGCCAATATTTAACCATTTAGAAGACTTGTCTAACATGTCAATACACGACCTGTTATTAGACATGTCTGGCGTTCCAATACTTAACCAGTAATTAGGCATGTATGGCATGCCAACACTTGATCAGCTTTTAGACATGTCTGGCATGTTAATACTTGACCAGTTATTAGACGTTTCTGGGAGGCCAATACCTGACCAGTTACGACATGTCTGGCATGCAATACTTGGGCAGTAACATGTTTGGAAGGCTAATACTTGACCACTTATAGACATGTCTGTTATGCCAATGCTGAACAAGTTATTCTTCATTTCACTCTTCTTTCTTGTCGAATGGTTGTCAGTAACGCACTTTTCCTTTAAGTTTAGGAAGGTAAAGAATTCTAAAGATGGTGGATTGGGGGAAGTGTCGTTAAAGAAGAATAAGTCAAGGAGAAAACGGCAATAAATCATAGATAAATTCCAGATGATACGCATTCAATGAGTGGTCGAGGCAGTTTCAGAATCGATTTTTGATTCAGATACTTATTTTTGCAATTCATGTTTTTTTTTTTGCAAGTATGATTTAGGTGGTCATTCGGTGGCACTGGCTGACTTCATTTAAATATAAAGTCGTTTTTAGTGCAGAATTTGGCATTGCACGTATTTCGAGAAAACCATGAAAGCACCACTAGAATCTTCACAGACCGTGACTTAATTCACGTTCTAGGAGAATGCTTAACCCACGTGCGAACGAAGGAGTTTGGACTTAGTCGTCCTTTTTCTTTCATCCTCAACAAGTACTGGCTAGTAGTCAAGAGTGTAAAGGAATTGAAAAAATATCACTGTTAGCTTCGTCTTTTTCTGTTGCTAATCTCCCCGCCAGTACGCTAACGAGTTGTTTTCTGCAGGCCAGTTGTGAGATTCGATAGCGCGTCCTCTTGGGTCAAATCCAAGGTCTTGACCACTGGACTGTACGTGCTTCGGTCACTTTGATCAGATTCCCGGGGAACCCTCACAAGGCTTACAGTTCGAGTTTGGGCTCAGTTATCTTCATTCATTCCGACACATATGAGCTTGGGGGTAAGGGGAGAGGGTTCAAAGAGTAAATAGAATCATATCAAAACCAAAAACTGGTAAAAGGGACCGCCAAGTTTCAAATGGTTCAGCTCTTCAAAGGAGTAATATCAACACAGCAAAACATTCGCCAATTTAATCGCACCGATTAATAGTTTGAAGGGGAAATGAAAAACTAGAACTTTGCTACTTTCGGTAGCAATGTTCAAGTTTTCATTTAACGTCCAAAGTATTATTCGGTGGGATTAACTTGGCGAATGTTTTGGTGTGTTGATATCACTCCTTTGAAGGACCGAACCATTCTGAACTTGACAGTCCCTTTTACCAGTTTTGGTTTTTGATATATATATAAGTATTTTTTTTTAATTGTGTATTAGACTCAACTTAACTAGCCTGCAGTTATATAATAAAGTGCCACGCCAACAATAGCATGAGTGGCCATTTTTCCAATATTTTAGAGTCCGAACCATTCTCAACTTAGTCGGCCCTTTATCAGTTTTTGGTTACGTTTTAATTTTTTTCATCTAGTCACTCCTTCGTAAGGCTGAACGAGTCTCAACTTGGTAGCCACTTTACCAGTTTTTGGCTTTATTTTGACATTTTGTTTGTTTTCCCTTGAATTGGGCGTAGACACTTTTTTTTTTTTTGGCAGCGTTGTTTATATTTGTGACGACACACTCGCGTGCGTCTAGATACGTGCGTCAGTACGTCATAGAGAGCTCTCGTATGAATAAATCAAATCAAATCAGTATAGGCGTTGTGATTGTCAATGTTGGCCATCCAATCAGAGACGATGCCGACAATACTAACAATGGTTATAACAATACTTTCGTATTTACGCGCCCTCCAATGCCATTGCCGTTAAATCCCCAGGATGTAAACCAGAAAAGGGTATACAGTCGTATCTCCCTATGGGAATTAACATGGGGATGAACGGACTAGAAGTAGCTAGTAACATATTTGCAACGTTATTGAGGGTCAGATTTTGTATTGAAAGCCGTTTAGGTGCCATTCCTATAAGAGTTAATTTTTGTCAGGTGGGTCATTGCTCTCCATTTTATCACAATTTAAGCTTTTGCACCGCCAAGCTTTTCGGCCGTGGGAAGTCGTGATGTCAAACGCCAAGCTCTTTTGCCAAGCTAATCGCACCGAATAATACTTCAAACGTTAAATGAAATAATTGAAAATTGTACAGTAAACAATTTTCAGATATTTCATTTAACCTTCGAACTATTACTCGGTGGGATTAGCTTGGCGAAAGAGCTTGGCGTTTGATATCAGACTTCCCACGGCCGGAAAGCTTGGCGGGAATCCTTAACAAGTTTTGTTTTGGGGTAGATTAGCACTTACGATATATCTTCGTGCTACAATGGTTTACATCCTCGACAATTAAATGGATGTGATGTTTGTTGCCTAACTCGGCGCATCGACTATATTTTGGACTAAACTACGAATCGTCTTGTAGATGAATGGGAAACCAACGTTTTTGTCTGCTTCGATCAACTCCCTCCACTCCCACCACCTCTTCCCTCTCTAGAAGTGAGCTTTCGGTCTAATCGTTCAATAAATGACTAATTGTTTTTGACGGGCTTTGTCTTTGAGCCCCCTATTCGTAAGGATTGAGCGTTATGAACAGTCTGCAGCCAGCAATTGAAGTACAGTTTGATACAAGAAGGAGTAGCCTATTCATCATGCTCAGTCTACAGACACACGCAGCAAATAACTTTTAGAGGAAGCACATTGTTATCCAGCCTCATACAATGCACACAATCATTGTTGATTAGCAAAGTTGGTTAAACCATAACTCTATATGAACCTGGGAAAAAGCTGCACCGATGATTGTACTAATAGAACTATGGAAGGAACTTTTTAAAAAATGTATTTGAAGGAGTGGAAGGAACTTAAATGAACAAGCAAGTTTTATGTGGTATATTTTGTAAGAGAAAACTCACTTACCTAACACTGGGCCACACATGGGCCACTCACTTAACTTAGCAAACCCGTTTTGCGCACAGATTGTAGGAAATTCTTCTTTGCGTCACGTGTTGTCGGAGCTTGGAACTCTCTTCCCGAGGTTGTTGTCATTGCCCCCTCCGTGAGCGTGTTTAAACGTCGTTTGGAAGAACATTCACTTGCTAGATTTCTCAAACGAAATGACCATCCCTGACAATTCTCTTTTTAGTCTTCTGTACGCCGTAACCGGCGAGAAGACTATTGCAACGACTTTGTCCGTCCGTCCGTCCGTCCGTCCGTCGCTTTTTTCAACTTCGCAACAGTACCAGATATTGACGACCATTGTTTACAAGGTCCATTGTTTACAACGTCCATTGTTTAATAGACTGCATTCGACGCGTCCATTGTTTACAACGTCAAGTTTAATAGACTGCTTCGACGTAACTAAATTAAATAATAACAGCAGTTGTAGTGCATGATAGAGGTGTGCGGCTCAACATTGGAAGTGGAAAAACTGTAGAGAAGACCGGTGCGACTAGGCAGTCGCTGTAGCTGCTTGTTTTTTTTTTATAAGGAACGGATTTAGCGGCCAACGCCCTTCTGTCATCCTGACCATTAAAGGTCGAAGTTATATTTATTTATTTATATTTAAAAAAAAAGAAAATAAATCCTTTTACAATAAATTCTATAGTAATAGCGTAATAATTGGTAGATAATAGTTTTCCCTTTCGAACCGATGAAAATTATACCGAACTGGCAGGCAGTTTTTACTTTCATTTTAGAATGTTATGTAGCTGAAAATCTGAAGATTTTTTGGAAAACTTTTTACAAAACTTCACAAAATACATGGGAAAAGTAAAATACATGCAAATATGACGAGGCTGCTTGCCTACCACAATGGGTTCATGGACCGACCCACTAAAGAAATTTTCTGCTTTCACACCAAAAAATAGTTTTGGAGTTGTTGTGGATGTTTCCGAGAACCACGTTAGCACATTTTTTAATTAATAAGGGGCTTTTAAGACATATTTAAAATAAATAAAAAAGAAATAGTCCAATTAACGTCTTTTTTAACTGCTAAACAGACCAAACAGACCAATTTAGGTATAATATAGTTAGGTTCTTTTACATGCCACAGTCGTAATGAGCACGAGCACATTTCTGGAGCCCTTCGTTTTCCGAATGGACGGGGGATGAGCCAGGATTCAGTCATGGGCCTGAGACCTTTGAGATACCATTCGCCCACCCTGATCACTCTCCCCCCCCCCCCACTTTAATCATACCTTATTTAAATAACATTTAGTTTTGAAATCGACGGAACAATAATAACAATAATATCTGAATATTATTTTTAACCAGTTTGCTTCGGCCTTAGTTCAAAGATACCAATTTTCGTTCGAATCGGCTCGTACAAATCAAAACATTATCTGGCTCCCTCCGCTCTCCCCACAACTTCCCTCTTTCCTAAAAGAAGTGCATTCACCGTATCTTCACGTGTGTTTACCGTCCGGCTTGAATTAAAAAGCACTCAGACCAAATTTTATTCGAACTGGTTTGAGCCTTTGGCCGCAACTGCAGAATAAACATGGAAAACAGAATATCAAATCGTTGACTTAAACTCGGTCAACAAGTTAGTATTGATTACAAATAGTAGTATTTACAAGATGGTCGTAATTATTCATCCAAAACTCAAAAAAAAAATAGTGTAAGAGAAGCCACCAAGTTTACAAAAGCAGGCGGACTTCGAAAGTAGTGATATCATTAACAAAAGAAAAGGCCGCCAAGGTTAACCCTAATAACCAGCTAACTGGGCGGGTGTATATTTAAATACTGATGCAAACCTATTTACGTTGCCTTTGGGACTTAAATGT
>JAHWFP010001540.1:23618-64045 GCA_023313725.1 Lithobius niger | reverse complement strand
TAAATACTGATGCAAACCTATTTACGTTGCCTTTGGGACTTAAATGTCAGCCTGCCTGAGTGGGGAATCGCACCCACGACCTTTGAAACCAAAGGCCGGAGTCCTACCAATCAGCCATGGCCACAAAACAACCATGTCAGTATGGCTGAGTGGTAGGACTCCGGCCTTTGGTTTCAAAGGTCGTGGGTTCGATTCCCCACTCAGGCAGTCTGACATTTAAGTCCAAAAGGCAACGTAAATAGGTTTGCATCGGTATTTATTTAACACTTATCGAGTCCAATTGGCTTTCTGTCCCGTTTACGGGCGGGTGTATTGCAGTCCTTGTCAGATGTCACTATTGTTTGTAGCATTTTATTCTGTACGGTCGTATGTTCTTTCTTGTTTGCGACGACAAGCCATCTGCTTTGATATTAACGGGTCTATACCACGCGCCATGGCCGTTTGCTGTGACGTGCATATCACGTGACTGGGCTAGTCCAATCAGACGGCCAAACAGCCATTGTTCTCGTTCGTCATTGGCTAACTCATGGTGACGTCACGGCAAACAGCCATTGCGCATGGTATAGACCCGTTTTTTAGGAAATAACTCGACAACACACCTCAAGAAAAAAGGTCCTCAACAAAACGCCCCATGGAAAAAAAAAAAGCCCTCGGGAAAAAAAACGTCTCCAGTGCAAACTTTTCTCAGCTTAGGATCCAGCAACTTTGATTTTTTTATTATTTTTTTTATTTCTGTAATTAATCCCAAATCACTTTCAAATCACTGCTCTCTCATTAGACACTCTCTCTCCGTCTGTATGTGATTTAATTATCCTAATTATCTTTAGGATTGAATGGAGATGATGATTTATGCCAGTTAACACTCACGTCATAACTTTTAGTACACACTGCGTCTTAATTTTTAATTTCTTTAGTTTGCTAGGGTCGTCGTCCTATAAGTCACTCAAACATAATATTAACAACAACTAGTAACTTTTAAACCAATTTGGAAATCAACTTTCCAAGTAACTTTTAAATCAATTTTTTAGGCAATTTTATTTGCGTTTTTAGGCAGTTTTTAGAACTATTTAAGTATTCTTTTGTCAGGAAGACAGGCAATATTACTGATAACTATATGAAATTGTATGAAAACTATATCAGATTGTAAGACTATAGTGCAAACTATGAAGCGCAAGTAGCCTACAAGTGGCCGAAAGTAGCCGCTAAGTGTGTCCATCATCTACGGAACGGTACCAGATAGAGACAAACGGTTTTGACTATTAGATTCAGCGTCTAAAAATTAGTTAAAAGGAATAAAAAAAAAACCGGAAATATGCAGCGGAACTGGCCCGAAACTGTCGGAAGTGTACAGAAGAATGTTATGCGACTAGATAGTCGCTGCCCCCTCTTGTTATGTTCAGTATACTGCTTACGATTAAAAAAATCGAGATAATCACGTGACTCTTGAACAGAATGTATTGAATCTGTTCGTTGGTTATTCCTCGTTTCTAAGTAATAGATATCCGTGACTACTTGGCAGTTACCGTCGATATTTGCTCTTTTGCGAGGACGGCGCAGTTCAATTCCAGGGGGTTGGCGGAGGGGGGGGGGGAGGGTGTCCTCCCGTCAGATCGAAATGATCGAACGTCCCATTGGATAGAAAAACCGTCAGAAAGAAAATGTGATTTTCCCAACAGATAGAAATTGTTTCCCATCAGATAGAGATTTTTTTTCCATCGAATAAAATTTTTTTCTATCAAATAAAATTGTATTTTTGTACTCAAGGGGGCGGGGCGGGGGAAGGCACGGCTAACCAGTATGGCATAACCAGTCTATAGGATTCACCAAAAAATACGAATAGTATTTTTTTTTCTGCTGTTTTTTTTTTCTGTCTGGGGCTACTCGTATTGAGAACAGGTAGGATGCTTAAATTTTTTGCGGTTTGCATTATTATCATTTAAGGAATTTCGTTCGTTTGGTATTGTTGTACTGGTTTGGTATTCTTTTATAATTTGGTTACTAAGTGTGACAATAATTGTTAGTATTCTTTGTGGTGGTACATAATTGTTTTAGTGCTAAATATGAACAGGACGGCCTTTGGTCTCAAAGGTTGAGGGATCAAATCCCGCTCAGGGCACGTTCAAGTATTACGTCATCAGGAAGGGGGGAGGGCGGGTTTGCCAGCTAGTGCGATTGATGAAGGGGGTTGGCCTGTTGATGACGTAAGCACCGATACCCCAGTAGAAGTGTGGAAAAACGCAAAAAAAAGGACCTCGGAAAAACATAGGGAAATAGACAGAAAACTCTTATGGCGGGGATGTCAGGTTAGAAATGATGTAATACTGGAGAGGTAGTTGAGCAATTGACGACGATCGATGATGATGGGGGAGGGGGGTTAACAAGGGCCAATTTCTTGATGATGTCATACTTGAACGGCCCCTCAGGCAGTCTGACGTTAAAGTCCAAAAGCAACGTAAATAGGTTTACGTTGCTTCAATAAACGTGAGTTTGAAAAAAGTAGACTACTAGACTCATAACATAAAATCAAGGCTTGAAAATGATCTTAATCCTATTGTTTAGTATTCTTTTGTAGAAAACTGAATTGACTGTGGCTATATAATTTTAGTTTATTGTGGAAAAATCTCACTATAAAATTTTAAAAATAATTCCCGTTATATCGAAAAAAAACCCATGAGATAGAAAAAAAATCCCGTTATATCAATAAGTAAATCCCGTGAGATAGAAATAGATTTTTCCGTCAGGTTGAAAATTTTCTATCTTACGGACCATGCGATACTTTCTATCTGTTGGGTTTTCGATCCGACGGGCCTGAACCGGTTAGTGGGAGGGGGGGGGGAGCCTCACGAGTGGGAAGCCCCCGAGAATTCTATCCCCCGAGAATTGGACTGTACCATTTCGAGCAAATGAGCTATTATCGAAGGTAACTGCCAAGTAGTCACGGATATGTGTTTTAATGGTAAGGTCTGACGTTAAGCTAACTTACCGAGTTATTTCGAGTTTTTAAAGATTTTTGTTTGTAAATTTTATTTGTGAATCATAATGAATTTAAGAATTTTTACGTGCGACTTATGTAAATTCCTGAACGGAAACTTTCGGGTTGGAAGCTTCCTGTGTGCGAAGTCAGGACGAAGGAGAGAGACGTTCCGTTACCGATGTTTGTGTTTTAAGGTAAAACTGTATTTTTTCCTACTTTAATAGTTTAAATAAGATGACAGTATAAAATGCGGTATTCGCTTGAGTCTCGTTGGTTTAAGTGTATTTCAAAGTATCAGGACAAAAGGTTCCGGGTTAGTCTTAGCTTGCAACATTTTTTTTTACGCGTTGGTACCGTGAAAAATGTCACCAGTCGCAAATGCTCCTGGCTTTACCATTGGGTATACTGGCTGAACTTGTGTAGTTTCAGATGACAATTTGGTCATGGTGGATAGGGGTTGTGTAGAGACCCCTATACAACTGTTAGATTATCGAAAAAGTGTGGGTTATCAAAATAAACCCACGGTGACGTGTGTGGGTTTTCAGATTACCCGTATACATATAACGAAAACACTTTTAGCATTGGGATGTGTTAGCGTGACGTCGCTACCGTGCATTAATTCTTTGTACGCTTCTGGCTACATACAAAACTCAGTATTAGGGCGCGTTTGCATTCTCGAGCTAGAACTCAATCGGGATGGCAAAGGTGACATTGCCATGGTAACAACGCTAAATGGATTAGCTAAATCCGACATCGTTTGAGTAAATACTTGCAGTCTTATAATCTGTGCCAATAATATAAAGAATTCCTCATGACGAAACAATTTTCCCAAACGCTTCTGAACTCACGTTATTTGCTGTTTTCGTTGCGAGGCGGCATCCATAAAACCGCCGCCATGTTGGAATTTGAGGTGATTTCTAACTTCTAGCTGCGAGAATGCAAAAGCGAGTGGTTGCGTAAACGAGAGCCCTTAGAATGGATCCGTTAAGCAACTCGCTTCACTTTTTGACTATTTACTTGTGTTTCGTATACACAATTATACGATACCTGCTACCTTGCTTGCTTTTTAAGCGTGCTCAAACATGGCGACGAACGCAGACGTATTGCTGAATGAAAATGCACGCAAATAAACAACGCCCTCCCAACTTTTCATTTGTCACAACAGTGCAAGGATGTGACATGACGTATAAAACGATACCTACCAGATGATACTCAGTACACATTATGCTTGGTCCTCCACCCCAGGCCCACGGCCCAAAGTGGCCCAGGCTGTCACCAACACCCAGAGACGGATTAAGGGCGTTTTCAGGCCCTGGGTTCAAACCTACCATAAAAAAGAGGTAGCACAACAGGGATCCAATTGGTAGCACAACTCACTGGTAACCCTACTGGTATAGTTCATCAGGGAACTCATACCAGCATTTGTTAGGAGTTGGTTGGGTGAGAATTTCTTTTTAACTTTATTTTGAAATTTAAACCAATTTAGGCCATGTTGCAAATCTTGATTACTTACACGTTTGCTGGGGCCATTGGCCATTCTTAGTCTTATGTGTATAATTTTACGTAGGTGGGTATTATCAAGAATTTCTAGGGTTTGGGAGGAGAATTTGTAACTCTAAAACGTCCCTATTGAAACACGTTAGATTCGTCCCTATTAGTTCAGTCCGAGTTTTCAGAGGGCGCCACGTGTTCCATCTGGTAATTTTTGCTTATTTTTCAGCGCAAATCTAAAGTAAACTAAATTACAACTAAGCTAGACTAAATAATAATTAAATACAAGCTAGTTTCGTTTAGTTTAGTTTCATTTTAGGCTAAAAACTGAGTAGAAATTCCCACATAAAACACGTGGTGCCCTCTATAAACTAAGACTGGACTAACACGAATGACTCTAAGACGTTTCAGTTGGGGGTCTCAGTCAGAAATTCTCCTCCCCAACCCTATATATTCTTGGTATTATCTATGTATTGTAATTTTATTTCCGGTTCCATCCTCTAGAACGTTCTTAAACTTTCCATTTCCCATAATACCTTTGGTATTTCGCGGTTGTCAGGGGTTACCAATACATATTTAAGCAAAGTAGCCAGCATGCAAAATCAGTCAGCCCACCCTTCGGGTCAGCCAACTTGCTGGTCCCTTCGACTCCTGCTAGGATTCCTGGTTAGGGGGATTTTTGGTTAGGCCCCTTTTAGCTTAAACGTCCCCGCCCCCTCCCAACCCAAAACAAGCATCTTTTCCCTAATCCTAAGTTAACCCCAAAGTTCCCAGCTCCCGAGTTTGGTTCAGTCTGATTTTTTTCTGTGCTCTCTAGCTCACTTAGCTTTATTTCGCGTCAGGCCACAGATCGTGCACGAGTTCTGAAAAAATTGGTTTGGTTCCCATTTGAGGGCAATATCGTTTGCACTCTTGGGCAACTAGTTTCATTTTGGCCGTCCTGACAGCATACACTTCTGGCTTTCAGGTCAGTTCCGTACTCGTCCAGGACTGCGAGCCCCGCTGGGTTACCGGTAAATGTCCGATAAGATCCACGGAAGCTCTCTCAACGGGTGTCGGGCGGGTCAGTTGTTTCCAGGAAGCAGCAGGATTTAGTGTGAGGTTTGCAAGTCTGACAACCTTCCAACAGCAAGAAGACGCCAACAACAGCCTAACCACGTAAGTGGCGCCGCCGGAAGCGATTGCAGGCATCCCTGCCGAAAATGCTTAATAAACACTTACAAAATAGCAAAAAAAAAAAAAATCGTAACATGTTATTTTCCACGATGGAATGATATACTATACATAGGGTTTTAGTGTTTTTTTTTTAATTGAGTACGAGTCTGCAGAAAAATATCGTGAGGTTCCTCGAGCTTCCAAATACCGGCCAACGCGTATATGCTGTTAAGACGCTGTCTGACGCCGTCCGGCTTTTTATCGGTGTGTCGTCCTTTAAGAAGGCCCGCCAGGATTATCACTGTATTCATGTTGTTTGGCTCACTTTTCAGGTGGAGCCACCAGCTTGCTAATAACGTTATATAAGGTAGCGCTGGGCTTGCTCCAGGCTACTCTTGATGTCACTATATCACGCGCCACGGCTGTTTACCGTGACGCACGCATCACGTGATTAGGCTTGTCCAGTCAGATGGCTGAAGAGCCGCTATTCTTGTTCGTCAGTGGCTAACTCATGATGACATCACGGCAAACAACCGTGGCTCGTGGTTTAAACCCCTGGCTAGTTACTGAACCAGTGACACGTACTCGGATGGGGGCTCATACCCCTGCACTGATAGCTAGCAGATATCTCTTAGACATAGCAGGTTTTACTTCATCCCTGCATTTAATTGGTTAAACCTATACTGAGAAATATAAGGCATTGAGCTAACGTACGTTATGTGCCAACAAAAAATTAACTGGTTAATTTTTTAGCCAATCATTTTTTCTCTGTTGTTTTCAAAATCAGAAAAACTGAACCGCACTTAGCTCCGTTTTCTGGTTTCTGCATGCTCGCGTGAGGGTGAGAGGCGAACTCAACCTTCCTCCTGTCAACCCATCCAACCAACTCTTGAAACTTTGAGTGAGGTTTTAACACTCCAGAATAGCCTCCGAACGTTGACGAACGTATTGCAGTAATTGTACGGTGACGTAGTGTTTTTGCTAAAAATGCTTTATAACGCATATTACCCTCAGCCACATCACAAGTTCTACAAAAACTAGTTCGGTACAAAAAAAAAGGACATTTTGGACAGTTTTTTTTAGCCAATATCCTTAATTTTTAGCAAATTTCCTACATCTTTGTAAGAATGTTCCTACATTTTCCCTAAATTTCATGAAAATTTTACAGAAAAATATTTAGGAAATTCTCGTTTTTTTTGAGGGGGGGGGGGGGAGCGGTTGGGAGGGCGGTTGGATGAATACTGATCCCAGGCCGGGCCAACCTCTCGTCACCCTGCTTTCCAACCTGGCAGTAGTGGAAGAAAAAGAGGGGCACCTTGCAGACACAAAGAGAGGAAAGGCTTGACTGAAGCACTCGATAATAACATGGAGTAATTATCTGCCTGGATCGAGACTAACACAACTTTAAACTGATAGCCTAAAAATGCTTGTAGAGGACAACAATTTTATTTTATTTTTTGAATAAGGGGGGGGGGTGAGTACATGGACGGGAAAATCGAACTGTGGAGAGGGATGATGATTCTTCGTCTGCAACCAAACATAAAAGGTTATTTCCACTTGTACGATTTCATATCTCTGGTTGAATTCATGATCGAGTGACCCTTTGTAGGCATATCCGCTGCCGGCATCTAACCATCCTGGGGTTCATCACCATAACAACGCCCATCTTCTTTTGACGCAGGAAAGAAAAGTAAAATCGATCCCTTTCAGAGTTTTACGGCTTTCAAGTGTCAAAATGGCTGACGCGCCGATCCTTTCGGTCTGAACTGCTTAGCGCCATTGAAAACCAGACTCGCATACTTACGGCGAAGTAATAACGCTTTTTTTTTTTAAATGACTAGATGCCAGCCACGGCTCCATTCGTGAAACAATTAATTAGTCCTAACACTACCACCAAACCAGCACTACCAAAGGACACTACCTTCAAAGGCCGACCGTTTTTGGAAACTTGGCGGGTTTTTCTACCAGTTTTGGTTTTGGGTGGATTAGTCCTAACAATTAAAAAATAACCATTTAAAATTTACAAGACGATAAATGAAACTGCAGCATTGTAAAGAAACACCCGTCGTAGCATCCAGACACGACACGGGTTCGATTCATGGCCACATGATGACACGGGAAATTTTTTTCGTTTGAATGACCTCACACTGGGCCTCACTCCAGTCCTCGGATGCTACGACAGGTGTTTCTTTATATTTATTTATTTATTTATTCGTATTTATTTATTCATGACAAACAATTTTAGTAGCCAGTTTCTGAGGGAATGTGACGATATCAGAAAAACGAAAATAGAATAAATTCTTAAGAAAAACAAGTGGTAGTTGGTCGGTCGCTTAAACAAAGACTACTCTTATTTAACATTGTGCCAAAAAAGGTTCACAATTTTAAAGGTTCATACCCTAAAGCATACTGTCACAAACTCATAAAAATTGGGTTTACAGCACAAAATCCTAAATAAGCTCATTCAAAATCATGTTAACGTTCACTCGTAATCATATTTCGGTTCATTTTTAACATGTGCGTGAATCCTTATTTTGAAGTTTACGCAGGTAGTTTACGTGATCTCTATGTTTAGATCTAAGGCATAAAGCATTAGTGTGTCCAGATTAGTGCCCGAATTCTAAATTTTAGTTTGCAATCAGAGTCTCCGAATTCAGTTCCTGTAAAAATGTAAACCGATTTTTGCTAAATGGCAGCCGATTACAAATTCAGTGTGAAGGAGAAAATTACGATGGAGAAATTGTAAAGGACAGGCTAACAAACCTAGCTTGTCAAATTTCTGGAATTGCCGCGCAGGCGCATTTCAACCGTGAGCACACAGACAGACACTAACTGTTGAATTACATAGAGATTTCCAAGCCAGACATTTGTTCTCTTGATCGTATACTATGTTCGTACAATCCCAACCGAATGCCAGTGATAAGAACTTCAGAAGCTTTCGAGTGTTTCTCTCGTGTTATCACTGCCAGTCGATGTTCACTGGCTAAATTTAACACTATAGCAGACGGAGAAATATACTGCAGCTTTCATAAGGGCCAATCAGGTAACCTAGCAACACATTCGGGGCGCCGTTTTTGGTCTAACAAAATCGTCCTAACAAATTATTATTGTTAATAATTCTTTCTTATTTATTCAATCTTAATCATTCTTAATAATAATCAATAAATTATAAATTATAAAAAATAAAATATTAAAATTTTAACCCCCCCCCCCCTCTCCCCCTCCTTCTGTTTTTACAAAAAAAAATTAGATCCGAAGGATTCGAAGAATCGAGTTGATTGTTAGAAGTGCGCTTCTGGTTTTGAGTGTCGCTAACAAGTGTCGAACTAGTCACATTTCTGCACTTTGCCTGCAGTTTGTCTTTCTTGCGAGATTCAAACGTCAACTTCTTCAAACGTTCGAGCACTAAAAGAAAAAAAAAAGGGGAAAAAAAAAGGAAATAGAATCTATATAAAAAAATAAAAGAATCGTGAAGACTTATTTCTTGAATTATGCCAGTCAGTTTTTTTTTCTTGTTATTATCAGAATCTAAAGGCCAATTTTTTTAGGGGCATGCACAGGACAGAATATGTCGATTTCCGTCAATAGATAGTGCAGGAAATATCAGGAGGTAACCCTGATAACCCAAACACGTCGTTTCGCCTGTTGTGGCCGTCTGAATACCAAAAGTTTGGTCATGGACCGAGGGTATATGGAGGTTACTTATGTCGCTCTGCCTTACGTCGCTTTACTTTACGTCGACTTGAACTCACATCGACGCGGGTACACGGTGGTTTCTACCAAGCCGGTGTAGGGCCACCGCGTACACAGCGGCCAAGCAACGCGGCCAGGTCGCTGCGGCCAACGAGAATGCTTAAGCTGCCCGCGCCCTGAGCGGCCAGGTCGCGCGGCCAGTGGCCAAAAAACACGGCGACGGGCCGCGCGGCCACGTCCGTTTTTCATTGATAATTCTCGATCACGTGGTGAAAAATGAACCTGGAGCAAGTATGGTCGCTCTGGCCGTAGAGTCGCGCTTATCTAATCCCCCATCAAGCAAACCCCTCTTTATTGCCAGGTTCCCATTCATCTAAGCTGGCTTTCGACTTCGTTCATTTTAGCTGGCTTTCGACTTCGTTTTAACGAAGTGACAGGTGGCTGTCCTCGTTTCGTGACGTTTACGCGCGCCCTTTTCAACCAATCACAACGAAGCAGTTATTAGAGCGACGTAGAAAATGGAGGATGAAGTGGGGGGGGGGGGGGAAGGGATGGAATTTCGGTTACAAACTGGTTCCCTAAAATACATAAGTGGAATGTTTCAGTCATCGCAAATGTCAATAAAGAACCCATTTTTTTTGCACTTTTTTATTATTCTGATTAAAACTGGATAATGTTTTAGCATCGCCACTTATCACGGTTTTCCAAGATTCTTCATGTCCCATCGTCAGACGCAAAATATTTTGGCATAGAATGGTATATGTTGATTTGGAGTGTGTTCCTGTGTGCGCCATTCTAGATTATTGGGTTCCGTTTGTTAGAATGCCAAACGTTAATAGAATACATTAAAGGAATCCTCCATGCCTAACTCCTCATGATATGGTGATTTCACACGGAATAATGTTTACGTGCTGTGCCGTCCCACGCCGTGCGGAAGCGAGCCACGACGGCCGCTTCGCAACAACCGGCTGACTAGGAATGGTACGGCCTGACGTTGCTTGGCACGTATTAATTGCAGGGTGGATTTATTTTAATGAAGCCGATTTTAATCGGCGATTTAAATCAAAATGATTTTTATTAATATTAATCACTTCGATTTAATCACGATCAATTGATTTTTATTAATAAAAATCCAGATTTAAATCAATAATTTTACCTTCCCTTTAAATATATAAATAATAAGTAATTTTACCCTATACAATTTCCGGTTTAAGTTTTAGTTTCTCTTACGATCAGTGTCTTCGAGCAGTTTCTTATGGCGACAGCCTATTCTGCAGGTGTGGAGAGGGTGTTTTTCAGCATTTGAATATGTTCACACAAAAATACCCAACTTCCCGGGAACAGTCAAGGCTGGAAAACTTATTTTTTTTTGCTCGGAAAGTAATCAACAACAAAATAAAGCAGTCGTATGGATGGTAGTGACGGGGCGAGGGGTAAACGTCTAACTTGAAAGTCGCATAATTGGAAGAAAACCGAATGCGATATTCGGGGTCAAGTGTGGAAGCAGCTTAAAGCTTGTCAGCACACTGCTCCGCTCCGTTCCGTTCCGACGACTGACGAAAACGGATGGTCCAGCGCACATTGCTTCCGTCACTAACCGTTCCAGTCGGTTCCGCTAATTTTTTTAATTTGATTGCGCCCAAATTGGCAATGCAAATGAAGAAGAAGAATATAGGTTTATTGAATCGGGCAAATCGGTACAAAACTCCGTATGTGCCCTCACCCCACAAGAGCTAGTGCTCGCGTGTGGTGTGTTGGCTACCATAATAAAAATAACTTGAAAATACAAGAATTACAAATGTCAACATATGAAACAATTGCAAATTTTGGGTGCCTCGTAGACAAAAAAAAAATTACAATAATAGCAGTGTAAAATTATTACCACTGTTATAAGCAATTGTTAAAATTTTTATTAGGTATTTTTACTACCATTTTTATTACTATTTGTATTACTATTTTAATACTATTTTAAATAACTATTTTTAATAAAAGCGACTGCAAAGTTACTATTATTAGCAAGTTACAATCATTGTTAATAAATGCAAAGTTAAGGTGCATCGTAGAAAAAATAACCCCAACAGTAAAAATAAATAAACACGCTACAAATAATCAAAGAAAATCAGAAGGACTTGTAGTAACCTTAAGTAGGTAATTAAATATAAAGTCGTTGTAAATTAGGTATTAATTCTTTCCGCTCGGGGATGATGATAACGTTTACGTCCAGAAGGCAACTGAAATAGGTTAGCAGCTATATTTAGTAGGTGAAAGGCGTTCTGCGCAGGCGCGTGACGGATGGCTGACGGCAGATGCCTATTTTTCTCCGGCTGCGATCAGTTTTTGACTGAAAGGATCCGCCTCGACAATCCCGTCCGTCAGCCAAGGGGTCGTCACGGAATGGAACGGATCAGTAAACGCTGCTCCTCTAATTTATATGCTTTTAATCTAAACAGAAATTTGACGGACTGCGACGTGACGTGACGGAATGGAGCAGTGTGCTACAAGCTTTAGCTGTGATGTGGAGTTCGTTGGTTTGAGTCCCAATCATATCATCTCATAATGAAATATAAGTCCATAATAAAGGCCGCAGAATTTTAGCTATTTCCAGTGTGTGGTTTTCGCTGTTTCAGTCAGATTTTTAAAAACTTCATTCAAGAAACGGTGAAGAATAAAATATCGATGATCGAACTACAAACATCTCGTATATGATAAAAAATCAGGAAAAACTTTATGCCAAAGTGTAGTTATGTTTTTCCCTCGTAAGTCAAACAAGCTCGAAAACCGTGATGTTTTAAGGCATCGAAACGCGAGATTTTTGTGCCGACTTCACTTGTAGCACCGTCCTGGTTTTTTCAAAAATCGACTTAATGACCGAGGGTACACGGAGGTTTCTTGTGCCGCTTTATCTTAAGTAACTTTACCTTACGTCGATTCGAACTCATGTTGCTTTAGGAGAAAGGTGGTTACACGGACATTCAAGTTGGAGTATGTTAAAACGACAAAGGGTACACGGTGGTCACTGCTAAAGTCGATGTAGCGTCGCGTTTATCTAATCCCCCCATCAACCAAAACCCTCTATATTCATTCCCATGTCCCCATTCAACTAGCTGGGCTTTCGACTTCGTTTTAAGGAAATGACAGGTTACGCCCTAGTTTCGTGACGTTTACGCGCACTCGTTTCAACCAATCAAAGAGAAGCAATCCTTAGAGCGACGTAGAAAAATAGGTTTTATGTGGGCACACGTAGGTTATTAAAGCACTTCGACTCCTTACAGCGACGTAACGAGGTGGTTTGAGATAAAGCGACTTGAAATGTTTTTAGGTGGTTACACGGACGTTCTTAAAGGGCTGTAAGCACTACATCGACGTAGTCGACTTAACATAAAGCGACGTCAGAAACCTCCGTAATTAGTAATTATTTTTCCCCGTTATACCTTGCCCTAGTCTGCGGCATAAGGCATTATTAGGCAAGTTTACGTTTTTACTGTTGTGACCTAGTTGAAGACGGGCAGAAAAATCAAACCTTTAATTTGGAAAAGACTAATAATATCTTTTATCAATGTTGGGAAGAGTAAGGCCGCCATTACTCTTAGTCTTGGTGGCGTTTAGGGGGAGGGGTGGGCGCAAAAGCAGTTCGCTGGTGCTGTATTCTATTCCATTTTATTCCATCAAATGACCTACAAAATGAATTTAAACACGTGGCTCTTTAACATTTCGAATCATTTAATCATTTTATTGTGGTAGCAGGGCCACAGTAAATGGAGGGGGGGGGGGGAAGAATGGGGAAAATTCTAACCCCTCTCCCTCACCCTCATCATCCCAAAAGACATAAAGTTGCCAAACTCGAGTTGTCGAGCAGGCAAATTCATACAAATTTTCACCACAAATTCTCGTTTCCGTGAATGAACACTGGTGAGTTATAATCATGATTCGTTCAGACTGCTGCAAAGTAAAGATTTAGATACAATGCTATTTTTCCCATTTGTTTTCGCAATAATGCCGTAAAATTGCTGCGGTCGAGTAAGGTAAACGCTGCCCCTAATCATTTCTGGTTGCTTCCATACACCTTGCCTTGCGACGTGGCATCAAACGGAGCAGGTGGGTCGTTGCTTTTCGGCTGCCATTTCTGCCTCTTTTGAGGGGAGAAATTGATGGTTTTGATCCGTTTTAAATGACTGTTTTATGCTTTTAATATAGGTTGACTTAGTGGCTTTTGCCATGCTTTAATTTTATTGATAACCTGAAGACGAAAATTGATAATTTTCGAAACGTTGTTTGTATTTTTATGTAGCACTGCTTGGTTTGACTTCACATAATCACATAATCCATGCTTGCTTCGCCGGCAGATAACTGGTAGGAATATTTCGGAACCAAGAGGTTATCCAGTTCAGGGCCAAACCGAGCGGCAAACAAAGAGCTTCGCAAAACTGAAAATTTGGCTTGGCCGTTTTGGTTGCTAGTACTGTATGTAGTCTTTCAGTTTGTCTATCACAGCCGTGACTTAAAAGATAACAAAGTACGTACAAAATAAAACTGGACCCCTGCACAGTTTTCGTCGTTTGAAGTCGTGATACCAATGAACTTCGCGAAAATCCCCCCACTCTTTTGGTTTGCTAACACACTTCTTCTGTAGGCCCGTCAAAAACACCTTAGGTTATAATAAAGCAGAAACGGTAGCCAAATCTGCATAAAATCTATTCATAAAAAATATGTTTAAACTGAAATCGATTAACTGAATTTTCAAAGAAACTGTAAAAAAAAAAACAGGATTTAGTCGCAATTAAGTTTTTACGGTGAACGTCTAAGAAACACCACCGAACTTTGTCTTACAATTTGTTACAAACGTGCGTACGCGAATCCAGAAATAAGCACTAAAATAGCGTCAAATGCATCAGCTTCCGGGGCTCCGAACCCTGCTGGGGGAAGCCTACACTGCTCCCCCAAACCCTCTAGTTGAGTTGGGTAAGCAGGACGCCGTCTAGAGTACTTTTCTGCTATTTTCAAAGCTGGGTGGCAAATTCGCCCCCCCCCCCAATCCAAGTGTCCTTCGCTACGGATCTTTGTGGGAGACAGAAGATAAACAAACAGAAAAACTCATTGTCACATACAAAAGTTGGTTAACTGCTCTCTCCCAACTAAGCCTCTGTTGAATTCTAAAAATACCTTCAGTAGATCCCAGCGTGCTTGATTAATGGGCAAACGACACATTAATTAAGACCCTGCTTGATCGCTAATAATGTTAGAAAGGTTTACTGGAAGCTTGGGTTTCAAAACGAGTCAACATGCAGGATGTGACATGCACTCATTGACATTGACAAGCACTAACCACGTTACAGGGGAACGATTAAATTGAATCATTCCGCCAACTAACGACACATTGTCGCGATAATTAACTGATTCGTTAATACTGTCTTCTCTCATTTTTAGGCGGTGGTTTGATTGGTTTTTTCCCCCTCACCTAATTGTGTAACTAAAACAAAAAAAAATCAAATCGGAAGACGAACGGTAACGTGGACTGGATTAAGTTCCAACGCTCTCGCAACCAGAGAAAATTTTCGGATGGGGTCGAACAAAGACAGATACGGGATCTAGGGAGTGCTGTTGGCCAAAAATCACAAACACCAACGATGCTGATGGTCGTGGAAAAACAACAACAACCGACAACAACAACAACAACTGCCACCACCACCACCACCACCAACAACAACTACAACAACCTACAACAACCAACAACAACAACAACAGCCAACAACAACAACCAACAAAGATGCTGATGGTCATGGAAAGCTAAGAAATAGAAAGTTATTGTCTCCACACTATGAAGCTTTGCATAAATTGAAAATTTTGGGGAAAGATTTTGGTAAAGTTTTTTTTTGGGAAAGAAAAGTTCTGTACTTTCTATTCAGGTAAACTTAAGGCTAATATCCGATGAAAACCAGTTTAAAGGCCGATTGTCACCAAATGAAAAGTTGGACCATCAAGCGCCATCGAGCACTATATAGTTCTTTCAAGCGCTTGCTCGCAACAAGCAGAGGAATGGACAAAGAAATGTCTTTAAACACAACAAACAAACCACGTTCCTTGTGAATTATTGTATAACGTGGTTGAAAAGCAAATAAGCACACCAATGGTTTGCATCCGAGTCAACTAGTTCAACACAAGTGCTAGGGGACACTTAGGAAGTATATATGCACTGTAAGAAGACTGTAACTAGGTACAGTATTGCATTAAAGTTATAGCTAAAAGTTACTTGCCAAAGTTGGGGGACAGATGAACACACAACTGACATGAAGATTAGCATTGATCCAGCACAATAACACTAGCCTACACCTAAGTTGGAGAGACCGAGTCATGACCAACCGCATGACATCACTAGGTATCGCTCAAGATCCCGTTTGGTGGGCGCCCCTCGGCATTTCTCCCGAGTGGTCGCTCACCATTCCGGATTTAACCCATTCCTCATTCTAAAGAATGAAAATCAAATTCTATTGAAGTTGCATCCTGATCGAAACAGATTAATTCTTAAAAAATTAATGCAACTTCCCACTTTTTACCCACCCACGCACTTCACTAGAATGTGTGATGTTATCGCACAGTCTTCTATTGAATTGCAAGATAATCATCTCTGGGGCTGGTCGGCCCGTTATGAAACCGGTCGGCCCCAGCGCCAGAGGTGAGAGTTAAAGATGATGCAATAGATTTGGAATATAGGGCAACCATACACCTGTATAGTGCCCTCTAGTGACATGTAACTTGGCCTGCATAGCAGTCCATAGGAACACGTTACAATTGAGTAAATATTTGGTACGTCCTCGTGCACTTGGGAGCAATGATACTAGTGTCACTCGATGGCACCACAGAAAAATACAAAGAAAATATCTTGGCGCCATCTAGTGGCACTAATATCGTTAATCTTTACAGCCTGTTTCCAGGGGCACGAGGGCGTACCAAACTTTTAGTCAATAATTAAGGAGTCACGTGGCTTGTTTGTTACGTTTAAAAGTATTGCTTCGTTCATTCCTTTGCTTGCTGCGAGAAAGAACTCGATAGGGCTAGATGCTGCAATGTTACATTTGGTGGAAACCCGTCTTTAAATAGCCAAGAAATAATTGATAAGCAAAGAAATACGTTGGACATTAATTAACCCTCTCTCCCGTGTAAGGTTTCTCGATTTGCGTTAAATGTCAAAGCGATGGCTGAATAGGCTGTCTATATAGTACTGATTTCACATTTGATAAAAAGATAACGATAGAATTATTATGTGTGAAATTGAATTGGACGGTTCGGTAAGGCACTGCACGCTTTGTTTATTATTAAGTGTGTGTAAACAGCAGACTTTTTATTGTGTGCCGAAGCTTGTCGAAGCTTAACATTCAATCTCAACTTGGCTTCTCGGTCTCGGCAGTGTCGCTATCGGTCTCGTTTCCATAGTTTTTTCTCGTTAAGCTTATTGTCCGGATCATAGTTTTGGTCCGTAGGGGGCGGATTTAGGATACTGCCACCCAGGTTACGTCCCGTTTCGCCAAATCCCGTTTCGCCAAAAAGAAAGCAGATTAACAGCTTTTGCCTCAGGGGCCAGTCCCGTTTCGCCAAATCCCGATTCGCCAAATATCGTTCACGAAAATTTTAGCCACACGAAACATTTAAAACATTTAAACACGAACATTTATAACATGATAATGGTCAGACATTTATAGATAAACAGCCGTTTTGTAGAATCCCATTTTACAAAATAATTTGTTTCAAATTACGTGCCTCGCTCGCGCTGCCGCGCTCGCTGCGGCTAAACACATAACATCAGAAAACGCAACTAATAAAAAATTACTAACAATTAGGCATGTCGTTTTAACTTTTGCAATGTTACATTTTTGAAGAATATTTTGATTCTGAGAAACGGGATTCTGCAAGACAGGAATTCCCGTTTGGAAAAGGTTAACCATCACGTGTATAACTAACTATTCTTCAAAGAGAACCTTGGCATTGACGTAGTGACGCCCAAACATTCTAAACAATTATAATTAAAGCGCACATTTTTCCGTCTATATTGCCAGTTTTCAAAACGCTAATAAATCATCTGGACTTACCGTATTCTACCACTGCTTGTCTCTGTTAAATGTTTGCCTTTTAAAGCCCCATTACATAGAAATAATATTAAATTTCGTGTACGTAAAATTTTATCAAATTCGTTTTGGCGGAACGGGACTGACCCCTGAGTGCAAAACTGTTAATTTGCTTATTTTTTGGCGAAATGGGATTTGGCGAAACGGGAGTTCACCGCCACCCAAGGCCTATACATTATATTCTGCCCCCCCCCTCCCCCACCCCAGTTTTTTTTTAGGTTTTTCCCCCATCTTGGGCATCGGCCCCTCGCTAAACAAATACTTCGTTCAGCAGGACCTTTTTAAAGAAATGTTGAGTGGTAGGCATTCATGTTGAACCCACCCCGACAGCTATGGAGTCTGGGGGATCACTGTAAGCTCCCCCAGCGGGGTCGGGGGCAGAGTCCTGGAAGCTGAACAGTTTTAAGACAGTTTATTGCAGTTTGTGACTGCTGGAGGGCAAGGTTTTTAATTTTTTTTATCGCAGTTTTTTTTTATTTGCTGACATTAAGGATCAATCTCAAATTTAAGTTTGTAGAATAACAAGACGGAAATATTTGGTCTGTAGAATAAATTAGAGGTGGAAGTACAACATTTTCAACATCCATATTAATTTTATTTTTACAAAATTTGCCGCTCCTCTGATTTTGGTGCCCTTGGGGAGAGCCCCCTGATGCCCCCCCCCCATCCCCCACCCCCTGTAAATCGGCCCCTGCGGTGGTCCTTACATTCTTTTTAGCCTGATCTGCACGCACTGACTAAAAACAGTTTTGGCCTATCCGATCCTTTACCGATTTTGTCTATACCGGTGCTGGTCCGATTTCTAACCAATCTCCAATACCTACAATGCCACTATTTACAGATTACAAATAAAGTAGTCTTTCATACAAAACTCTCCATTCGGTTCGCACTTTAACTTTTTTTCTTTTTTTTTTACCGTACTTTTCTAATTAAAAAAAATTGCAAATGTTAAATGTGCAGCTACAAGCTAGCCAGGAAGGCGCTGCTTTAACTCGGCTTTAAAATACCGTAAAATTCCACGTCTGGGTATCGTCCAATTTTATCTATACCGTGTTGTTTTTTCTTTTGGTTTTATGGTTTTTCTTGTCCGGTACGATCGGATACCGATAATTTCAGACAAGCCCGTTCCGACGTCAATACCTGTCATTTTCTAACTTTTTGGAGGAGCGGTTGTCCTCTCCCCGTCCCCCATACTAACTGCTGCCCTGCGCATCCTGTACTTGTATACTGACGTGTGCTAAGCTAAATAAACTCACCCGTCACAACCACCACTGCAGTTTACGCCAAGAATACTTCGGCACACTAAAAAGGTTTAGTGTTTGCCGTTATTGGCGAACAGCAGACAGTCGTTAACGTTAATTTGAAGCTATTATTAGACCTTGCGTGCACATGGCTATGCTGTGTGTTGGTTAGCGGGGATGATGACCAGTTTTGGTTGGTGCTCCCTAAGTAAACTAATGACACGGCTATGCTATACTTACTACCTTGTTGGACAGAGGGATATACAACGACTGCAGTGTTTATCCTTCACTATTATTATTAACCAGCAAAAAAATATGAGTATTTTCTATTGGAATACCCTCTTTATACTGTCCACAGGGTATAACCGTAGTGTTTGGTGGGGTCTCATATGGATTTGCAGTGTACCTATTAAGCCCCTCAGCCGCAACTACGCTGTGTTGAGGGCTGTGGTTGACTTCTGTTGTAATGCGGGAAGATTTGTGCTATAACAAATTATAGCACAAATAATCCGATTTGGGTTGCGGCTCTGAGGACAAACAACAACAACAACAACATGATCATAACATACGTTTACACTCCAAGTTTGAACGTAATACCATAGTTGCTGACGGCGTCATAATCATGCCGAGTTACATTCACCCGCTGTGTCCTTGCTTTGGGTACTAACAAATGCCTCCCGTATCGAAGTAAAGCATTGCTCCTAGGTGCACTGACCACTGACCGCTAATGCAGTACCATTGTTTTCGTTACTAATTGGTATCAAACTACATCTCTCTGAAAATCTAATAAATACTTAAAAGGGGGAGTGGGGAACGGTGCCAGTGAGAGTGTGGTTATTATACAGTATGTCTCACAAGTCCTGAACCAGGTAAGCTTTATGGTATAGGCCTATGCAGTGTAGGCCTATACGATGTACGTCTATACCATATTAGGCCTAAGGTGTACAAATCAGCAAACTATGAGCAAAATATGCCCCTGATGGGAATAGCAAATGACTTTTGTTCCTAACAATGGGGAGATCACTGATTCCACGGCCTTGGACTCCAAACCCAGGACTCGAACCCAGGACTTTCCTCCGGGTGTATACCATATATAGGCCTATACACTGTACAGGCCTATATCATATAGGCCTACCTGGGTCAGGACTTCTGAGACAAACTGTGTACGTGGGAGTAAAGTCGTTATAAGGTCTCTGTACTCAATATTCACCTGTACCTCATAAGAATAGTCAGAGGACTGGCTGGCCGGCCGGCCGGCTGTGTGACAATCCCAAGATGCCATACGAGAATTGAATCACGTGGGGGGTAGGGGGTGGGGCTGAACTACGTTGTTGACGGGGAAGAGGCGGAAGAATCTTCCAGGACTTTTCAAAAACTTCACACATGTGCAAAAAAAAAACGTCCGCTGCTGCGCACAGATTGGTACTGCCAAAACACATCACTACTCGATAGAGCTATAATAGAGCGTTCCAAAGGCAAAGCAAGAGTTAAACGAGTCCAACGAACTATACTTTAATCCTTGCTTGTACATATTTATTTCGTAGCAGATGTAGTGTGGTCAAGAACCAGAAGGGTGGTGAGCAGCTTACTCCGGGCTTAATCTAAAACTCTTATTTAATTCGGTCTTAACTTTTATTTAATTAGGGCTTATGTCAGTCTTGAGGACTGGTGTGCACTTTTGGTTCCTCAGTATACGTTATTACCGCCATTGACAAACGTGCTTTGGGGATGACGTATAGAAGAAATAACCCTTATTTGCTTGAAATATGAGGGAACAAGAGCGGTAACAGGTGAATATCCCCCTGGTGAAAAGCCCCCCGGAAAATATCCCCCCCCCGTCAATATCCCCCGTGCTATTCCCCCCCCCCCCCCGGAAAATATCCCCAATACCAATTTCACCCCAGAAAATATCCTCCTCCCCCCCCAAAAAAATGTATCCTACAAGCACAAAACAAAATTTAATAAATATGGTGAGGGAACGATAATCATTCTAAAGCCTAAAACTCATAACTGTCGGAAACTCACTGCTGGAAACTACTAGAATGAAACTTTTTAAATAACAATCATGCCCAGAGCAACCTCTCCCCTCCCCCGCAAAAAAAGGACAAGAAGGTGCAAACAGATTATAGAGATGACGATCACCTCTCCCTTCAGTTGCGTGGTGTTCCTGCCCTTGCCTTTCTGCTTTGTAACAGTGCGTTTGACGGTTTTGAACAGTTGCAGGCTGCAGCCCTTAACGTAAATTATTTTGAGGATACTTAAGCCCTAACCAGACTGGCTGCTCGCGGCTGCACGGAGTCGCAGTATGGTGTAAAAAAGACTTCAATATTGGTCCATAACGCAACACCAACCATACGATTGCGGCAATTTTGACCTTGTAGGCACGTAGTCGCGCTTTGCTTCGCACGAAATTTTGTTCTGTCTGGAGAAGCCTTTAGGCTGGTCATGCGTCAAGGTCGCCGCAGCATACTTACAGGCATCCAGGCTTATCGGCGAGTGTACTGCATTCGAATACTGGCTGGTCGTGCACTGCAGCCTCAGCGGAAAAAGTATGCCGATTCAAATACAAGGATGCTCTCAATAGTGAATGGCTACAGCACCAGAACAACCATGGACAATCTCAGGGGCGTAGCTAAGATGAAAAAAAAAGGTATACAATAATTAATTTTCAATTATGTCTAGTGATGGGGGTGGAGGTTCGGGGGAGATTGGTTATTTTTTACATTGGTTTCTTTTTTTTCCAACTTCAGCTTTCCTTTTATTTTTTTTTGGGGGGGGGGGGTTGTAGGGGTGGATGGGGAGTAGATTTTTAATCGATGGATATTGATATTTAAAAGTTAGTATTTTAAGGCAGCGAATTTCCGGGAGTTATGATTGGCAGAGGCCTTAGGATGATTATTATCAATCCCTTCCCTACGGTTTATTTATTTTTGTATTGAATTCTTACTTTTTTTTTGTAAGGGGGGGGGGGGGGACACATTTTCCAGGGAAAAATTGGTATTGGGGGGATATTTTCCGATATTTCCCGGATATTGACGGGGAGATATTTTCCGGGGGGCTTTTCACCAGGGGGATATTCGCCTAACCCAGTTTTGGGAGGCGGGGAACGGGGGTATTCCTGCAGCTTATTGTTGATCCTACTTCCTTGCATCATTATACTATTTGTCACTCCATCCCGCAATTGATCGCCCGGACATTCAGGCGCAACAAGTGGACACTTAGGCGAAATAGGATGAAAAATGGATAAACATAAAAAAAAATACACTGAACATCAGCAAATTTATTTTTAATGTATCAGTACCATTCTTTATGCTTATAACTCATTGTCCGGTAACCAGCAACTGCTAAAATATTCATGTAATGTCACGTAAGTGTCCGATATTTGTCGCCTAATTGTTCAACCGTTTGAAACTTACTTTTTTCACCGTTCGTTCAAAACATGTCCGTTCAACGGAAGTGACATCATCTTGAGCGCGACTGAGGGATCGTAGTAGCTAACTAATCCCAGTAGCAGAGGAGGATTTTTACGGAATTCGGAGCATGCGCGAAGCACAGTTCATCGACTGATTTTGGATGGATTATCGACTGATTCTGGATGGAGCCATCATTCGCGTTGAAAGGTGACGTTGATTCCCTCATCGGACACTTTTGGAACGTTCTGTTGAGGTTTCTGTGCATTGAAGGTGCCGAACTGTCTTCAGAAGCGTGTGTTGGCTATGGTTCGCACACAGGTTGGTCGCTTTGGAAGGGCCTCTATGCATGCTTTCGTTAGGTGGATTTTGAGGGAGAGGATGGAAGGATGGAAGAAATACATTGTAGGAAAGGTATTCCGTAGCATAAGGCGAAAGAAACGTTTGAAAATTAACGATGCAACTGGAACGGAAACGGTGTTGATCTATGTTTGGGAAAGTGCAGGGGAAAGGGTGAAGCGATAGCTGGGGGACAATTGGACAACGTCGTAGAAACTACGTTGAAATGTCTTTATCGTAGTCAGTAAAGACCAGACAAAAAAAAACGGGAAAAAAAAGGAGCCAAGTATCAGCCTCAGCATGAACTTCCATGTTAAACGTAAAACTTTGAACAACTATAGTCTCGCCCAGAATTGACATAGACCAACGAAATTCGGTATTTGGGGTCGTGTCGCAACTATTTCACTGCATTACAAATTTTAATGACAACAATCGAACCGTTCGGCGTCTACAGTATGGCCATTTCTTGTTGTTGTTCTTGTTGTTCTTGTTCTTGTTGTTGTTCTTGTTGTTGGGACTTTTTGCCCTCACCTGGAGACCGAACCACTGAACCGATTGTCAAGTTCTATAGCTTAAAACTTAGGTATGGACATGGCCTAGGGCCTTTCGCAGGCTATCTTAATGTAACTACAATATTCTTGACACGGAAAGCCAAATGGGCTAAAACTTTTGCTCTCACCTAGAGATTGAACCAATAAACTGATTTTCAATTTCTATAGCTTAAAACGTAGTAATTAACACCGACCAGGGCCTTTTGAACCCGACTTTGATGTGACTGCAGTATTCTAGTCGGTAGAGCAATTATTATTGCAGAGCACTGGGCAGAAGTCATTAATGTACTCTTTGCCCTCACTTGGAGATCGAATCACTGAACCGATTTTAGAGTTCTATGGCTTAAAACGTAGGTATGGACAAGGCCTAGAGCCTTTCGCAGGCTATTTTAATGTAACTACAATATTCTTGACACGGAAAGCTAAATGGGCTAGAACGTTTGCCTAACGTATACAGATCGAACCAATGAACTGATTTTCAATTTGTATAGCTTAAAATAATAGTAATAACAGTTTGTCACAATAGCAACAAGTCAGGCAAGGACCCTAGGATCACTAACAGCCAGCCCAATTTAAAACAGAAGACAATATCATATAAAGATATAGATTTGGCCGTGGGAAGGTCAGGGGGATGAGGTATGGGGACACGAATGCCTTACCACCAAGGTTAGATCTGCCAGGGTAGGTGTAAATGTAGGTCTAAATGTAGGTATTAACACCAGCCAGGGCCTTTTGAACACGATTTTGACGTGACTGCACTATTCTCATCGGCAGAGCAATTATCATTGTAGAGCACTGGGCAATTAGTAACAAATTTTTGGAAATCGAGCTAGAAACATGAAATTTGGTACACAAGTCTTGGACCCCATGAAATACCCCCCCCCCAGTGTCTTCAGCACCCCCCCCCCTCCCAGAACCGTCCCCCCCCGTGCCCCCTCCCAGGGGCTTTGGCAACAAATTCTTGCAGATCAAGCTAAAATCATGAAATTTGGCGCACAAGTCATTCTTAATAGCATAAATCGAATCAGCCATGGAACCCACATGAAATACCCACAAAGGGACCCTAGCAACCCCCCTGTGCCCCCTCACTGAGGTATGACCAACAAATTCTTGCGGATCGAGCAAAAAGCATGAAACTCGGCACTCAAGTCATTCTTAGCATTACAAATCAAACCAAGCATGGAACTCCCACGAAATATCCCAAGGGGCCCCCTAGCGCTCCCCTGTGCCCCCTCTCTGGTGCTTGACGAACAAATTATTGCAGATCGGGCTAACGCTTGAATTGCGATACGCTAGTCATTCATAGTAGTACAAATTAAACTATCTATGGAACCCCCTCGAGATAATCTGCAAGGCACCACAACGATCTCCTCCCCCTCCCCCACCCCGTGCACCTTCCTTGAGGCCTAACGAACACATTCTTCCAGATAGTACTAAATGAATGAAATCTGGTACACAAGTAATTGTTAGCAGTAGAAATCAAACTAGCCATGGAACTCCGCTGTATCCTCCAACGCCCCTCAGCGCTTCCCCCCTATTCCCGCTCCATGAGGTTGATTTCCGAAAAATTCTTGTTGATCGTACTGAAAGCATGCATTTTAGTACACAGATCATTCCTAGTACAAGAAATTGAACCAGCCATGGATCCCCATGAAATACCACCAAAGCCTCCCCAGCATCCCCCTCCTACCTGGGCACCACATGAAACCTCACTGGCCAATAAACGCATCCATTGTAGCAGTAGAAATCCAACTACACATGGAACCCCATGAGATACACCCACCCTCCAGTGCTTCCCTGTGTCCTCTCCATGAGGTTGATGATCAACAAATTCTAGTTCGATGAGAATGCTAAGAATGATTTCTGTACCAATTCACGTTTTAGCACGATCAGCAAGAATTTGTAGGTAATTTGTTGGCCAAAATTTGAATTTGGAACTGGAATTTGTTAGCCAAAAGTCATAGTACCAAAATTCGTAGTACTACAGGTGAGTGTGGTAGGGGAACAGGTAGGGGCCTTAGGGGATATCTTGAGAGATTCCATAGCTAGCTCGATTTATTAGATAAGAATTGACTTGTGTACCACATTTCAAATGCTCGATGTTCATAATTAGCCCAAATTCTGGTCCGTAACAGCTGTACTAATCCTGGAAATCGATGCTCAATTTTACAACATAAAACATACGTATGATGAAGGCTATTTTAATGTGACTACAATTATTGTTGTTATTCTTCTTCGGGAAATTTTGCTTCACGTAGAGATCGAACCAAAGAACCGATTTTCAAATTTTATAGCTCTTAAAATTGAGTATTAAATATGCTTTCTTATAACAGTTAATTTAAAGTGATTACAGTATTCTTTTCTGTGTTATTCTTGCTGAGACAAGAAAAAAAATAATGGATATTAGTATTAAAAAACGCTTAAGAGTATAAAATACGAATGTAAGCCTTTAAAAAAACTTAAAGCCATAAAGGAACAGATATTAGAAAAAGACATGTAAGCCATCAGCGTCGCACTAATACGTGTAAAAGAAGCTCCAGCTTGTTTTTTGGGTCGCTGGAGTTTTTTTTACACGTATTAGTGCCACGCTGATGGCTTACATGTCTTTTTCTAATATATGTTCTTTTAGGGCTTTAAGTTTTTTAAGGCTTACATCCGTATTTTATATGCTTAAGCGTTTTTTAATACTAATAGTTATTAGTACTATGGGGAGGGGGATGTTGGCCTGCAAACTGAATTTCACAGGTAGACATTGCGTCACGTTTCCAGACCCAACCTATGGATTCTGAGAAAAGGGAGAAGAAATTCGTGATTGTGGTGATTTGGGATGGTCGGAAAAGGGGTGTAATGGGATAGAAGTATGGACCCACAAAAAAAAAGGGCCATGTAATTTTAGTGATATTATAAAATAAATTCCCCGTCTTTAGACGGGCTGTAAGTTAGTAGTTAAGTGTTTGTTATGTTATGTGTTTGTCGACAGCTATCGACATACTTTTCTGGGTTATAATATGGGTACTGTTACGTCGCGTTTCTAAGCTTCTGCTTAAATCGACATATAGGACATGGAATGCGTGTGGAAAATATGAAGTGATTCTGATAATTCGTTCGTAAGTTATCGTGTGTGAAGACTGACAGACCGACAGACATAACCAATCACAGCATGATATACTCCTATGGTCTGCTCGCATCACGTGTCACCAATATAATGGGATAAGCATGAATACGAACCATGAACATAACCATGTTCATCATAATATTTTTACCAAGTTCTAAGAAATAATTTCTGGCACCGCATAATGCTTAAAACTTCGTAGTAAAACCAACCTCATCAGTTAAAAGGGCTGGGATGGTAGTACTAAATTCGGCCAACAAACCACCCATTCATTGCATTTTTATGACCAATATAGCAACAGCATCTGTTTTTAAGACACCGTAAATTGTAAGCAAATTGATAATTTGGGCGTTGGCTTCAACAATAAATTTGCGCTAACAACTCCCCGCGTGAGAAAAATCCTGCTCACTAGCCGGAAATTTCATTACGAACTGTCAAAGAACTATTACCGGGCTCCATCTCTCATTTTCATTTTATTTTATCTTTTTTTTTTAATGCAAAATTGAAGCATCAAAAATCCAATTTACGCTCTGGATGTTAAGAGGGACGCTCTTCACCAAATTGGCACCGATGTTTCTGACGGAAGCTGTCGCGGTCTCCCCAAGACGAACACAATAGAAGACGCCATCCATGACGCTGTTGCCGTCCTAGTGGAAAACTCTTGGGAAATCCATACGGTCTGAGAAATAGTTCTGGAGGTCGGTTGCTGACTGATGAAGCTGGTAGTTTTTACAGACACTGCCTTTCGAAACCAGCAACGTAATGCATCAAATCGAGAAACTTTGGACGCAGTTTGGCGCACATGCTGGCCTGCCAAAGTGTCTGGTTTCCAGAATACCATAATAATACATCATATATTATTGCACAGTTCTTGCAAAAAAAGCTACGGCCCACCCCTCCTAGGGCGCGTTTACGCAAAGATTCACCTTTGCATTCTAGCAGCTAAAATTGAATCGCGACTGCAGATTTGTCGTTACTATGGTAACAACGCTATACCTGTATTAGTTAAATCCGACATCGTTTGATTAAATGCTTGCAGTTCTATAATCGGTGACAATAAGATAAAGAATTCTTCCTGATAAACGATTTTTCTAGTGGCTTCTCAACTAAAATATTGACTCGTTTAGTTGCGAGCCGACAGAGCTAAAACCGCCGCCATGTTGGAATTTCAGATGATTTCTAGCTTTTAGCAGCGAGAAGGTGAAAGCGAGTCGTTGCATAAATGCACCCTCATATGATTGAAAATCAGAAATCGCGAAATTGAAATTACTAAACCACAGTCCATCCACGTGCGCGTGTGTGTGTGGGGGGGGGGGAGGGGCTATAACTAAGTTATTTCGGAATTTCTGATCTAAAGCACCAAATTGCTTTAAGGTCAGAAATCGTGAAATTTCCTAGTTACAGCCGTCCCCCCCCCCCGAGAACGGTGGTAACGAGGATTATTATTAACGAGACAAAGGAAGGGCTGTGACTTAATGTTCATAATTGCTGACTTGACAGCAGTTTACATCGTAATTTTTCTGCTAGATATTGACTAGCTTCATACATACATGGCCATCAATGTTTTATCCGCTTAAAACGTGGTTTTTCTGAACCAAAATTAACTAAAACGCTTCATACATAAAGCAAACTAAATAAACTATATAACAAACTAAAAAAGTAAATTCCTGGGAAAAAAATGAATTTTTTGGGCTGCGGTTCAGGTTTGCCTTAATCGTACTCAGTAATTGACTCAGTAATTTCTTCGTTTACTCATATTTTCGCAAGTTGGTTCTTTGTCGTGGTTGTTGTTGTTAACATGTGTGAATACATCTTCACACCCGACCCATATATATTTTCTTATAGAGGCTTTTCATAGAGTTGGATTTCCACCAGAGGTACCCAACTGAATAGTAAAAAAAAATGTTTATTTTTATTCGGAGGAGCGTTATACGAACAGTATATTTTAGTTCATGGATTAAATTGATGTAAATTACAATCAAACAACCTTGTCTTTTAGAACTGCAGGTTTTTCAAGAAGAAGACAAGCGAACATAAAAAAAATGAATATAAAAACTACTTTCTTGTCATTGTATTTCATGGGAGTCGTACGTCGTCTGAAGCTTTGTAACAGTGTCATAGAAAGAATAGAGGCCTTCTTCGAGCCGCTTTTGTCATTATGCTAGTTACCTCAATTGGTCCACCGAAAAACTTTTTCCCATACCACTTTTGGGATGAAAGTTTCGTCAGGCCTTCAGAAACCGTCGAAACTTGACTCTTTGGCCCCAATTACCGCGATCTCGTGTACCTATAGGCACATATTCCTTACACTGGTCATGGTGCGAACCGTGCAGTTACCATCACTGCACTCGAGGAGGGGGCCACTATTCTTCTTATGTTTCAAAGTAACGCTCGTGTACATGAACCAGCTCAGTTTTGAAAATTTTTAGACGTCAATAAATAGAAACAAGTCTGTTGTGGGAGGGAGGAGGGAGCACCGGGGATTCTATGCGGGAACTTCGGTTCATCAAACGGCAGGTACGACGCTAGAATCACTTTACTGGGGAGGCAGCAGTGGGGCGGCAATTTTAGCTTGGGGGCGAACCGAAAAAATTGTAGGTTTGGGATGTTCCCCTTCCCCCCAGCACCTTCTCCTCCCCCAAAATTAAAAATAACACTTTTGCAATTCTCTTGCTCACACCCAACGTCCTTAATTGTTTCCTAACCCATTATTTTGGGAATATTTTTATATCCGGCTGAAAAAAGATTCTGTTTTTGCAACTCTAACAGCAACAATTAGGCCTTATTGATGGGGCCCCAAGTACTTCCTGTCGCTGTGAAAGTAACTAACCTAGTTTTCTTAATGAGTAAACAGAATTTATACGTTTGATTTGATGTGTTGGGTAAGTGGAGGGGGGGGGGGGAGAAAATTCGGTCCTTCCCTCTCCCCCTTAGCGTTGTCCCTGTCGAAGGAGGCCAAGATAGTGTCCAGAATAGGTCACATAACAGCTGAAATTCTTATATTTCGACTTCAAAGAAGAACTTGGGTAACACCACTCTTAGAATTGCCCAAGAAGTTGTTTGAAGTTCTGTTTGTTGATCCTACAGCTTCACCGACGATAATTACGAGCTGAACGGTTTAGGATAGCATGTGTAGTTCATCTACGATAATTATGACGTGGAATCGCCTTATATTACTGTTTTGCACAAATTTGTAATTATTGTGTTTTTTTTTGTGTGTATTTCAGGTAAGGAAAAAAACCCAGCAGTTAAAAGATCTTTGATTGACAACAGGTTTCTTCTTCGCAATCTTGTCCATAACACTTCACAGCACGAAGAATCCAACAAAAAATAGAGAAAAATATGTAAGTTCAGATGTGTTTACTTCCCTCCAAATCATTTCATAGGATACATGGATCTGGACACACGCTAGTGTGTCGCCGCCAAGTTCATCTGATTGCAGACATCCGATTGTTAAAGGATTGATTGTTGATGAAAAAACGGCGGTCTCAAGAGCAGACTGTGTCTTAACTGAAATAAGCTTATACCTGATTTCAGCATACCGGTGTAAATTCCCCATACGGTAGAAATCTTTGCAAATCGTTTGAAATCAGGTGTCTTGGGTCCTGTAACGAAGAAAACCCCAACATTAAAATGTGCGAACGTGTTCCTTATGGAGATAAAATGCCCTCGATGACGTTGATTCATTTATGTGACTAGTAACTAGCTATTAGCTAGCTAGTATACCCAGCTTATCCGCAGGTTCCCATGTTAATTCTCGTATGGTATAAAGACACCTGTCCAGCTCACTAGGGGAAATTGCCAAATCTAAATTTTGGCAGGAAGTGCCTTTTTTCTAAACTGGGGGTTGCAGCTTGAAAGCACGTGGTCTTGATGTGGCGCATTAGTGCAAAATTATTGTTGTAACCATTGTTTGTATCGTCACCCAACAGTAGATTATAACATGCTTAAGTGTAACGATTATCGTTTCAATACTTAATTATCATAATACATTGCTGTTACAAATACGTGGTTCACTAAGAGACAAGGAATTATATCTTTTATAGCAAAGGTTTTATTTTTATTTTACGGTACACGAATCCATACTGAATTATCTGCCCCACGACGATGAAAGGAAGAATTTTGCTGGAAAGAAGAGTAGGAAACAAAATGCAGATCGTGAGCATAGGATCCAATCAAGTTGGGGAAAAACGTCATTTTTTAAAGTATGTTTTGGTTATGCGCTAAATTTGCTGCTTAATCTAGACGCATGATAATGCGTCGCCGCCAAGCAGATAAGATTATATATTAATTGTTATTGTTAGTGTGATTGTGGATTTTACATGTTCATGACTACATACGATTAAATATAAATGTTAAAATTTATTGACACAAAATTCCTCCAGAAAAAAAATTATAGAGATTAAGATAACACGGTGTGACTTTTGGTTTGTTATCCGCCCAAAAACAAAACTGGTATAAGAGAAGCCGCCAAGTTTTAAAAAAAAGATCGGCCTTTGAAAGTAGTGATATCATTCAACCAGGGAAAGGCCGCCAAGGTTAATCCTATTAACCAAGTTAATCGCACCGAATAATACTTTGGACGTTAAATGAAAACTTGAAGATTGCTACTGTACCGCGAGTATAGCAATCTTCAAGTTTTCATTTAACCTTTGAACTATTAAACTCTGTGCAATTAACTTGTTTATTAAGATTAACTTTGGCGACCTTTCCCTGGTTGAATGATATCACTACTTTCAAATGCCGATCTTTTTTTGGAAACTTGGCGGCTTCTCTTATACGTACCAGTTTTGGTTTTGGGTAGATAACATTGTTACAAGATTGATACTCTGGGTGTGTTGCAGAGTAAACTCACGTGACGCACCGAAACACTTTAATTAAATTATAAGTTGAATGGAGAGCAATGTTCAGTAATGTATCAAGAAAACGAAGTCAATAGCACTTGCAAATCAAAACAAGTCTTATATTTCAGTACCGAGAATAATACATGTAAAGCAGCGATATTTGTTCTGAGAGGTTAAAAAATATAAATATTATCTACATTATAATCCTGGATGTAGGCTAAAAGGAGAGCTAAAGCAAAAGGGAAGGCTAAAGCAAAAGGGAAGGCTAAAAGGAAAACCACTTCTCCCCTCCTCACTCCCGCATTGAAAATGCACTCTCCCACTCTACGTGCATGGAAACAGGAGGCAGGCATGAGTGGGCGATCAACACAATAAAGGTTCAGTCTGACAAGTCGTCCGGCCTAACGATCTCTTCTCCCCTCCTCGCGCCCGCATCGTAAATGCGCTCTCCCATTCTACCTGCTTTCAAACAGGAGGCAGGCATGAGTGGTCGATCAATCTGACAAGTCGTCGGGAAGAATGCCGGAAAAATTTCCCGGGAAATGTGTTCGTAAACTTAATTCATGACTGGCCCCGTGCATAGCACGGGCTTCCTCTAGTATTTATATAAAAATATAAAAACACCTTACGTACCGCCGTCAGCGGATCAACCATGATGATATGGTTTGTGCCGCAGCAAGGTTGTGAGCTGCGTAAAGGAGGAAGGCAGAGTGACAAAGGGAAGCGGAAGTGTGTCACTCTGCCTTCCTCCTTTACGCAGCTCACAACACTCTCTGCGGCACAAACCATACCATCATGGTTAATCCACTTATGGCGTAATGTAAGGTGTTTTTTTTTAACCTCTCTGATCAAGGTATCGATGCTTTATATTATCCTCGGTACTGAAATATAACTTGTTTTTATTCGCAAGTGCTATCGGCTTCGTTTTCTTGCTAAATTAAAAGTTGTTAACCGGTAGGCAAGATGTAATAGAGCTTGTGGGCGGTGGGTAAATAGCACAAAAGTTTAAAAAAAAAAAAAATACGCCATCAACTTTAGTGCGCCTCCTTCCTCCCCTTCTTACCGTTGGATTTGCATCTCTGTAATTGTAATTTGCCTTGGGCGAGAGCCGAATAGTAAAAAGAATTCGTCATTTTCAATTTTAATCATCGTTATGGTGGAAACAGTAGTCAGTCAAGAAAGCGCCGCTCAGTTTATTTTTAGAGTAAAATTTCAATAATTGCCCCAACCGCGTATCAATAATCGGACCGCAGCACATGCCCTCGCCTGCCAAAATGCATGTTTGTTAATCAAGCAGGTGTATTAAGACCCCATTTTCGCAGGACTTATTACAGTGATTAATCGCTAGACACGCACTCGGGGGTTTGAATCGTGAATAAATAACGAGTGGATGACACTCGGTTGACAAACCCGCCAGTCACCCATTCAAGGCTTGTCGTTCTTGATTAATGTGGATTTTACGGGAGCAGAGCGTAACATGATCAGCGATCACTAAAACGGATCCGCCCACGAATCATGGCCCGTTTTACTAAAAATAACAAACGCTAAAACGGGAACAAACAAATATTTAATTGGATAATAATGTTGTTTGTCTGTTGACCGATGCCCAATTAAGATTTGCTAATGTGATATCCGTAATTCATTGCAGTTGCTTGGAAACAGTTTGCTTATTATCGTAAATAATCAATAGAGCAGTGACACGACGTAGTATTATTGTATATAACTCTATGCTGGAGCCTTAATGGGTTAGCTGCAAGTGGCACTGCAGAGAGAAACAGAAGGGCGTCATACTGAAGCCGATGCTGTGAAGAGTGATTCCTTAGACCTGAAACACGAGATTTTTGTTGTTGGAGAAAACAACGTTATTTTAAGCCTAAGAAATCCGCTCTTCCGTTGTTTTTCCCTCCATTTGTATGTAGTGCACCTTGTAGTTATGCCCTCCAAAACCCATACTGGTGCCAATCTGGTGCCAATATGGCGGCAAATGTCACTGCTCTATAGCAGGAGTTGCATTAAGGAGAGCCCTACGAAGGACTTAAATAAATCTAAATAAGCTAGACACACGCTAGTGTATCGTTGCCAAGTTCGCACGATATCGTACACCATTGTAGTATTACCATTGTTACAGGCTAAAAGCAGCAACCGCAAGATGCTTGGCTCTGGGCCTTTTTCTGCGTAATAAAATCAAAATCAAACCAGCAACCGCTAGCAGCGTGTCTTTTTAGCCGAGAGACCCAGCTGGTCATTTCAGGCATATGGGCGTAAATAATAATGCCACGAAAACTTCCAAAAAGTAGCAGGATGGAATACTGGTGTCCCTATATGAAAATAAATGCTAGTTTATTAGCATTTGTAATGCTAATAAACCTGTTTAAACCAATTATAGCGCGAGTCAATTATAGCGCAATACAATCCAAAAACCGAAATGATTTCTTGGCCGCGGTTCCGCGACGCTTATGCTACCGTAAAACCAGTGGTCGCTTGCATTTCAAGCTTTTGATCAGCTGCGATGGAATGGAATGGCGGTGTATAACCCTCAATTAAAGACGAGCCCACTACGATTCTTCCATCGGTTTCATTTTTAAACTGTAAGCTTTTAATTAGAACACTAGTGAACTAAATCAACACTAAAAATATTCAGCACCGTTGACAGTTTTACGACACGGGAGGCCTCCAAACCGTTTAGTCTCGGCGTTTTGAACGACTGATATGGATGAAATAACTAGAAAGCACAGTCATTGCCGAAAAGTAGTTTTATGAATTCGCCCCCCCATCCCCTGAAAAAAAATGTCATACAGTAGAAGTTGTTTTCTATATTGCTCCATCCCCCTCCCCCCAAAAAAGTACTGAGCATAAAAGTCATGAACGATTGTCCAAACAAGTAGCCCAAGTCTATACTAATTTCGCATGCTGACATGACTATACAAGCTTGTTATCCAGTTCTTACGTATGAGATCAGTGGGGCCGCGTGCCTACGTCAGTGATTTGTTGAATAATTTGAGGAAGTTGCCAGTCATTGGTCGGTTGGTGGTGACGTCGGCCGCTGACGAAGGCAACATAGTTCCCAGTCATTGGTCGTGGAAGGTTGATGTCAGTCGGCTGAAGAAAAAATAACGAACGCCATTCGTTTGCAACAAACAAAAATCTTTGATTATTTCAAGTGGAGGATTTTGGCGACGGATTCGACCCATTTTCGAACTTAGACCTAGAAATGTGCCATTGAATATGTGTGCAAAATTTGGCAGAAATCCGATAATTCGTTAAAACGTTATAGCGCGAACACACAGACAAACACCCAGACAGACACCCACCAAGACAGACAGACAGACAACCGTTCGCATAAGAGTCTAAATCGACTCTAATAAACCTGTTTAAACCAATTATAGTGAGAGTCGATTTGTTTTCTCTTGCGTATACAGCGATCGATATGGCTACTAATTGTCTAACACGTGTGAATAATTACCCCTCCTAAGAATACAATCCAAACATCCAAATAATTTCTTGGCCGCGGTTCCACGACGCGTATGCAACCGTAAAACCAGTGGTCGCTTGCATTTCTAGCTTTTGGTCAACTGCGATGGATGGCATGCCGGCGCACACCTCTCAATTAAAGACGATCCCACTACGATTCTTCTATTGGTTTCATTTTAAACTGTAAGTTTAATTACACACTAGTGAACTGAATCAACATTAAAAATATCAGCACCGTTGGCAGTTTTATGATACGGGAGGCCTCCAAACCGTTTAGTCTCGGCGTTTTGAACATTTCATTTATCCGACTGCGACGTTGCCACATCGCATGACTGATAAAGTTGAAATATCTAGATAGCATAGTCATTGCCCAAAAGTAGTTTTATGAATTTTTTCCCCCCTCCCCTGACAACAAAAAAACAAATGTCATACAGTAGAAGTTGTTTTAAATATTTCTCCTCTCCCCTCCAAAAAAAAAAAGTACTAAGCATTAAAGTCATGAATGGTTGTCCAAACAAGTAGCCCAAGTCTACGCTAATTTCGCATGCCGACATGACTATACAAGCTTGTTATCCAGTTCGTACGTATGAGATCAGTGGGGCCGCGTGTCTACGTCATTGATCTGTACAATAATTTTAGGAAGTTGCCAGTCATTGGTCGGTTGGTGGTGACATTAGCCGCTGACGAAGGCTACATAGTTCCCAGTAACCCCCAGTTGACCCCTGGTAACATTGCACGAGTTTAAGGAAATAAAGTGTCCATAGTTAACATCATACCGGTCATGCAGGCAGTAAGGAGTATGTTAAGGCAAGGATTGCCTTTCTGGGTTGAGACCACGTGTGGCTTCTTGTGGAACGGCAGGTTGCTACTATTTTCAGGATATGACCTATGTTGAAAATACGTCCAGTAGGTTTTGACCTGTTAAACAGCTCTGTAAATAGCACTCGTGCTGCGATTAGTCCAGGCACGTGGGTATTTTGCGTGCAAACAAACGACCCTTAAGTAAAAGAGATGGACTGGCTGTTAGCAAAACACACCTTATTCATCGCAAAGCAGTTAAAAAATAAGGCTTTTTTCCTCGATGTATGCACAGTTTGTGTGAAAAAGTGTAGCATTATGAATACTGCTTCAAATTTTCATAACATGGAAAATTGGAAAGACTATTCAAGGCGTTGTACATGAATCATGAATGATGACGTCATAATACGTTATTACCCAAGCTGACACCAGCCTGACTGCCACTCATTGAGTATCTTCTTGTGTTTTACGTGTATTTCTAAGAATTCATGGTTTTGTTGTATCGTTTTTTTCTTTCTCATTTGTCTCTGTTGTTTTTTTTTTCGGTGAGCAAGGGCTAAAAGTTTACAAGGCGAAAATTAAAGGGCGAAAATTAAAATAGTTTTATGTACTTCAACTTCACTGTTGGTGTTCTCTGCCTATCAGGGGCTTATGTCTTTCATTTCAGTCCCCCACAAAATAATCGCATTGCTTACAAACCGGGAATAGAACAACTTATTGTATTGGCTGTCAGAAGTGTCGTATTCACAGGAGTATTGATCAGCTCGTGTAAAACAGGCGTGGAACAGAAGGACACGTACACTAATGTGTCAGCGATGGCTTCAAACTGACAGAGTAATGGACTGCTACCACCTTATCTCTGCTGTTAACTCGTTTATCGAAGTTGTATGTTTGACGTATGTCCAGTGAAGCCCATCTCCATCCCTACACATACTCGAAACACATCTCTAGTGATCGTGCGCACAAGTTGAGCGAATGCCAGCGAACATTAAACCGTTACAGAACTGAAAGCAAAGTGTGTTTATTTAAGCGTTAAATCTTAGGTACCGTGAGTGGATTGATTCTTTGGGTGAGCTTAGGTACCCGTAGGTACGTTTGGGACGTTAGGGATAGAAATTCCCTCTCACAAATCGCAAGCAAGCGCGTCCCGCCCGCATACCCCAGCATGGAATAATGGAATAGGACCTCGGTTCTATTTTGTTGATTTTCGGAACTCGAGGTAATGATTAAAAAGGGCAGACGGGGGCATTCGTATTGCGACGCTGCTGTATAGAGTTGAAATTCTTGGACCATCGCAAGACAAACTACGTACTGCGAAAGCACTTGCCAAGAATGTTTTCATTAATTAAGAACCAAAGTTAGAGGTTCGAAGGCGATCACATACCGCCCTATTGTCTGCGCGGCGTATCTTGAGTCCTGCAGTATTTTTTGAGCGGCTACGCCTTCCTGGAGGAGGCGGCTTTAATCGCCGGCCGCCACTGTTTTTGTTACCATGTTGGATATCAACAAGACACTCTAATACCAAAAAAGCGCAATCGATTATCTTTGTTCGTTGTGTGGCGAACTCAAGATGACCGTGGACACTATAGTTCTAACCATAAAACTGGTGCAGCAGGGCGCCACCAGTTAGTTCCTCATGCAACCTTTTGAGCCCTCCGTGGCTTAAAGCGCCGTGGGATTGTACACATAAAATAACCTCACGCGGAAGGGATGGACGTGGGGGTTTCATGGAATGTGACAGTTTCGGACAAGAAGGGGGGGGGGGCAGTAAATTTGAAAAATCATACATATACTGCATAACTTAAAACTTGATGGGACAAAGAGCAGAAAAATAAAGTCATCAGAAACTTCGGACAAAATTCGGGATTAATTCATGAATTTCAGGAAAACAATCGCCGAGTTTCGCAAATTGTTTTCCCCTTTATGATCAGTAAGTAAATGGAGGAGGGGTTGTTCAACGTTTATGGGATCCTTTTCTAAAGGGATTGCAAAGGATGTGAGCAAGTGTGACGGGGTGGGAGAGGATTTTAAAAAAATTAAAATTTGCGTGACGTCACTTACAAAAATGACGGTGACGCCATCCAGTAGGACTTAAGTGCACGGTTAATCTTGCCCTTAAGTAGATAAGCTTACGAGAGACAAGAACTCATCCTAACAGTAAATCAACTCATGCGCTTACATTATAAGCTAAAATATCACAACAAAAGTAGAGCTGAATCAAGTGGTGGAGTCAATAATTGATTGTGACGATTAAGTCATTGTTGTATATTGTATATTGTTGTAAGCCAAAAAGTAAGAGCACGGTGGCTCAGATAGCACGTGGCAATAGTGGTCAGTGGTACAGTGATACAGGGATTTGTGGTTGATTTTTGTGGTATGGATTTGTAGCGGGGATTTGCGGTGAGGATTTGTGGTTGTGGTTTGTGTTTGTGTTGATTTCGTTGGTTTGGATTGGTTATTTTTAGCATTTGTACTTAGGAGCGTACGGTTTAGGACCACGGCTTCTGGGAAATAAATTAAATGAGTAAGAGCAGAAGTTAAAGGGATAGTCGATAACTGTATGGGGTTTGAGCTTTTAAAGTCAGCCACTCGATGTCACCAACAACCAGGCACACGGATCGCTCAAGAGAAAGGAGGGAACGAATGGGGACGGGAAGGTATAGGAAGAAGGAGGATTGGAGAGGTAGACGGATGAGGAGGAAATAGGGCTGGATTTAATTCAACTACCTTTCTCGATTCAATTCCATGTAATAAAGGGGGGGGGGGGTAGAGGACGGAGGAAGGAAAGGTAGGGGAAGGGTAGGTTGGAGAAAGGGAGAGGGAAATGGGGAAGGGCAGTATTTAAGGAAAGGATTACCCGTTTTAATGAAAGTCCGGGCAACAGCGAGCGACACAACCTCGGGCTAAACAAAACCACAAATAGAAAAGAAGGAAACTTAACTGTGTTAATGAAAGTCTGACTAAGCTCCGATAATTACTGAATATGAAAACCTCGGGCGAACTGAGTTTTTTGTGGCCAGTGCCTGATCACTTTTGGTTTCCGTCTACATCCCTGTTGTGAGTCTCGTGATGCCCACCAATCACTTGCGTTTTCTCGGTTGTCCTATTCTTTTGCTGGAGTTTTGGTAAGATTATTTCCTTTATGTTATCGAGTTAATTTTGGTTTTTGTGTACTTAACGTCCAGTAAGTAAATGATATGGGACTATTAATTACGTAACTGTTTAGCCGTAACTCAGATTATTCGCCAACAATTATGGTTGGGAGAAGATTGGACGAACTAACGCCAAACGGTCAGCCAGTAACTTTACAACGGTAAGTCATATTGAGAAATCCAAAACGGAGGACCACAATCACAAACAATAGTCCAGTCAAATTATATTAGGCCAAATCTCGACATTTAGGGAAAAAAAATTAGTAATAAGGTGGATTTTTGCACAGACTTTCCTTATGCGTTTTTAAACAACATACTAAAAGTCCCCTCCGATTGAGCTGGAGCTTCGTCCGCCATATTGGAAAATGGCGGCCAAAAAATCACTTTTTCGAATTTTTATGGAAAACGGTTGCATTTGTGAGAAAAATAATTCAGTATAAAATTAAAGAACACAAAATTATCTACCAAAATGGTTCTATGTACTTTTTTCGTAGCACTAACGGTTTGATCACAAACGCATTGTATTTGACATGTTATTACGAAACAGCGCCTCCCTACATCCTGTAAACCTTTACGTACAGCCCCCCAAATGAAACTCAACGGATTTTTGTCTTTCTAAACTTCGATAGTTATGAGTTTATGGGTTGTTGTTACACAGTATCTTGTTGAGAGCTGCACTAATAAGTTTTTCTCTAACACTAACAGTAACCTAACCTGACACTATTGTTGTCTTTGATGGGTATTCTGAGAGTGCTAGTAGTACAAAGATAACAGAACGGCAAAGGAGAGCTACTATGAAGCACTCAGTGGAATCGGTTGTCACTGACTATATGACAATTCCGATCACTCAAGACAATTTCTTGGGACAATTTCTCAGGACAATTTCTACTGCAGGTGTTTCAGTACCTTCTTCTTGTAGTGCAGGTGTGGAGCATTTGTTAAGGCAAGATACACCTCGACAGAAGCTGTTTATTTTGGAGCAGTGTAGATGAGCCTTCCTACAACTACAAGTAGAGCACATCCTTTTTCACACTTGCAGCTTACCAACTTCAGCAGGCAGCCAGGGGGCGGGAGGCTGCAGTGTAGTTAGTGCGATGAGCGTATTAACAGATTTCTTCCACCCCCGACTCCTCAGGGGAGTTTGCAATACCCATCCACAATTGGACCTGATGGTACACTCTGTACGAGTGTTGTCTAGGTGCCTCCGCTGTTGGGGGTAGTGATGAAAGGTTCACTTTATTCCTAGTCGCTGAGGTTATAAAGTGGTGGTAACTCTACCTATTCACAGACGTTTCGTTGACAGAAGCCCCATACAAAGCCATAAACCATTGCCAGCTGGCCTAAAAAATGGCGTGATGTGATGCACTGGGATCATTAAATACTGACGCTGCAGGTACTAAATATTTGCATTTCTTCATTACCTCAAAGATTTTCTTTTTTCCTTTCATGAATCCTGTTGATGTGGTGTCAGATCCACTGAAAGCATGGAGGAACAATATATGTTCCGGAAGTTCTCTTTTGCTTGCAGTTCCTGTGATGAGTATAATGTTTGTGCCTTGTTTGCCGTTCCTGGTTTCAAGAAGATAATGTCTTTCCGAGGAGGAGTTAATGCTACAATCAAAACCAATAAATCGACATCCTCTCCTACAGGAACAACTTAGATCAACTGGGCTTGAGTTTGTGATCTCAACTGCTGGTTGAACTATTAACGTATCGGCATCGTTCATAGCTAGTTTCACTTGATCCCTTGCAGTTCGTTTTTCAGATAGCAGGGTTATCAGCTGCGTTTTGTTTGAATCATTTCCTAAGAAATTGTCCTGAGTGATCGGAATTGTCATATATTCAGTGACAACCAGTTCCACTGAGTGCTTCATAGTAGCTCTCCTTTGCCGTTCTGCTATCTTTGTACTACTACTACTCTCAGAATACCCATCAAAGACAACAATAGTGTTAGTGTTACAGAAAAACTTATTAGTGCAGCTCTCAACGAGACACTGTGTAACAACAACCCATAAACTCATAACTATCGAAATTTAGAAAGACAAAAATCCGTTGAGTTTCATTTGGGGGGCTGTACGT
>JAHWFP010001540.1:2347-20128 GCA_023313725.1 Lithobius niger | reverse complement strand
AAAAAATTCAGAACCTAGTTCTAATCACACAAAAAATTCAGAACCTAAAGTTCTAATGATACAAAAAATTCAGAACCTAGTTCTAATCATACAAAAATTTCAGAACCTAGTGCTAATCACAATTTCATCATCATACCCACGTTAAATCAACACAATAATTGAAATATACGAGATACGGCATTACTAACTCATAACAACGCATGTACTACGAGAATTGCTTTGGTGTATTTCCCCTCACGTTACTGAATGCCGCCTGCACAACCACAGATGGAGACGTAATATTTTTTACGAGTGTTACAAGCTTTGGCGATACGAAGAACCAACCTAAAATAACCCATAAAACGTTTGGAGCCCTTTAGACGTTGAAGATCATCTTGGGTCAAGGCTCAATGTTCGGCTTTAACCAGGATGTAAAATAGTCACGACACCTTCATGGCAATGGATCTATGTGGCAAAGAGAATTGGATCGAGGAAGGCGTGCATGGCAGTGTGTCGTTGACAATTGGCGTTCTGACAGACTACGCTTTTTAATGCCAGTGAAAATAGTCAGTTAAATACCTTGCCATTAAACTGTGAAACAATACTAAAAGTCGAGTCCGAAATTTGCGTCTGTTCCTCTTTAAAAAAATAAAAATAGATACCGATCGCCACCAGAACTAGCCACTTTTTTGGGGGGGCAGGGGGAGGGGGGATTGGAAGATTTAATATTTAATGTTTTTAGTTCCTCCCAGACGGGTTTGGGTCAAAAGGCCGACAGATGAAAGACATACAACCAAAAGGCCGACAGATGAAAGACATACAACCACAAGGCCGACAGATGAAAGGCATACAAAAAGGCCGACAGATGAAAGACATACAGCCAAAAGGCCGACAGATGAAAGGCCGACAGATGAAAGGTATACAGCCAAAAGGCCGACAGATGAAAGGCCGACAGATGAAAGGTATACAGCCAAAAGGCCGACAGATGAAAGGAATACACCCAAAAGACCGACTGATGAAAGGCATACAGCCAAAAGGCCGACAGGTACATAAGTCAGACACTCTAATACCTTACAAAACTTCGTTGAACTAGCCTAAATTATGATTTTTTAATCTCAAACTCGCAACCGCACTCGTTATGAATGCTGGAACATGATTTGGGGGGCGGGGGGGGGGGGGTAGGGAGCAGGTATATGAATAACAACCCCCGCTGCCTGCGACAAGAACGGACGTTGATCTTACAAAGCACAAAGGAGGTAATGGTGTCACGGGCGCCAAATCTGGCAATATCTATCAATTGGTATGTAAAAAAACATTTAAAAAAAAGTTTTAACGCCTGGCCTATGCCTAAACTGGTTTGTTTGTATGGATTTGGTGAATCGGCAGATACTGCCATGAATTTTTGTATGTGTTAAGTGTTCTATTTTTACCTGAAGATGGGAGGTTGACCTCCCGAAATATAGTGTCCTTTTTTTCTTTTGCACGATACTGGGGTGTAACTCCTTCTTATCCTCTAAAAGTGCTGAAACTGCTCAATACAGCTGGCATTGTAGTCTAGTTCATCGGAGGCCAAATGCAAAGACCTGCCGGGTTCATTTCCCTGGCAATCGTAATATCACGTGAATTTTTTCGTTATTATTTCTGGTCTCTTTTCATGCTTATCTGTTCATGCGCATGTTCAACCTATGTTTTTCTGCTTTATTTGAGTAAAGAAATGTCAAAGTCTGACCGTAACTCTTTTTTTTTATTTTTCGCTCCTCCCCCTCCCCACTTGCAGTTCATTTTACCTGATGGAATTTATTGCGGTTCGGTTATGGGGAAAGCCGTAAACCATTTATGACTTCAGCTGCGTCACACAAACTATTTCGGGAAATGCGCAAACTCACCTTTGCTAATCACTGAATACATTCGTTTATGGCACAATTCGCAGAAACCACCTGGCTCGACAGAGGATATCCTTCGAAGCTTTCCAATTATTTTTCCAGTGTAGCGGCTGTTGCTTCTATTAATACATTTTCAACAACTATTTGAGAAAATGAAGAAGTAAAGAAGGACCCACGGGTCTTAGAACAGTCTATAGTGTCCGCGGCCTATCTTGAGTTCGCCCCAGAACGACACAGATAATCAATATGTTTTTTGTAGCAGAGTGCCTTGTTGATATCCGAGATGGTCACAAAAACAATGGCGGCCGTCGATTAATGCCGTCCCCTCCAGGAAAACGTAGCCGCTCAAAAAATACCCACAGGATAAACCGTGTACACAATAGTATGCTTTCTTTCCACGGACTGTGTGGCGACAGCTACGCATAGAGACGCAGTGGATTCTAAAGTATGGGGGTGGATTGACCTTACATTAGTCGAATGCCTTTAATAAAACAAAAGGCCAACATATATGGCCAAAGGGGATGGCCTACGTTGTAAATAGGGACTTTGTTTAAGTACCAGAAATATATATTTATGTACAAAATGCTGAAGTTTAATGACATTTTCGGGTTGAAGGAGTGAACTCTGTTGACCTGTGTTTGTGCGCATGCGTTAAGTGTAGCCTAAGTGTTTGTGTAGCATAGCTTGGGGCAATTTTAAGGTGGTGTGAGGGATTTGCTTTATCCTGTGTGGCGGGGGTGCAAGCTTGGGTAACCACGTGTGTGGCTGGCTGGATCTGCCATAGTCAAATGGTTTTAATTTTGTGTGCCTTAGCCACGTTGTGATCTGTTGGTATTTGATCATGTTCTTAAGAATAAACTAGCCGAGTCGCTCGCTAAACGCTCGCTCATTCGGCCGCGTCTCGCTTCGCTCGAGGATATTTCTTGTTGCAACACTTATACGCAGACGGACAGTTCCACACCAAAAACAAATAGTCAAATGATCAAGCAAATGATCAGTGTAGTACGCGTTTTTCATACGGTTTCAGTTCTTAACAAACGTTAACTGCGTCTACTCTTTCTTCTCTCTTTGTTTATACTCATTCGCCACATTTAATAAGATTCACCAGATTCATTTTAACTAATGAACAAATATTTAGCCTACGACCTACTAACTATATTTAGGAAAAAGTGCTGTTTCTGATGACAAACGCTGATTTCGTTCGCTTCCTCACTCAATCAGCGCAAACATTTCCTCAGAAACGTGACCGAATAAATGTAACCACCAAGAACCACACTTCATTTGTGATTTGTGCTAGTGCTACACTTTGCAAGGGTTTTCTTGTTTCACTTATTTTAAAGCAAGTCAGGTATCCACGCAGCACGAAATCGTACCCAGAAGTTATGCGTGTTTACCACAATAATTATGCTAGACTGCTGAGTAGAGCACCAGGTAATGGCATACTAATGGAACGTCGACGTTTTACAAATACAAACATAGAAATATTTCTGACACCCTGTTCTGTTAGCAATATAGTTTGTTAAGTAGACCTAATTTAGCAGTTAATCTTTCGTATCTTTACTTAATTTCTTTTAAATTTACGGCCAAATTGGCAGTTTGCATTTGAAATATCGAAAATGCAACTCCAACAGTGAGCTGCACGTGCCTCATTCTTGAATGACAACTATTCGGACTGCCAGCCGTTTAGTTTAGTTTAGTTTAGTTTATTGAGCTTCCGCGGTCCTGAACACCATGCGCTCAAGCTTAACCTACTTAGTTGCTACTTACTTACTAACACGAGAAAATCAAAGCAAATACAAAGAGGCAAAATTTCGGGATTAACAAGAGGAGCAAGCAGCAATACCGCAAAACGTCACCGAAGCTCTAACCGCCTACATAGTAAAGCGGCCCGTGGCCCTGCTGAAGGCCAGTGCTCTACGGTAGCATACCCTTCCCTTCTGTACATGCGGGGGAACCCCCAGGATCACGGCCAGGGGATTGTCCCCCTGGTCAAGGTTAAAGTGTCGCTGTGCCTCCCAGAGAGGACAATCACGCAGTAAGTGCAACACCGTCTCATCGGACGTACCACATTCGCACACCGGCGAACGAGCCCACCCTAATCGAAAGAGGTGGGCACGTAGCTGAACATACCCAGTGCGCAGCCTGGAAAGCAGACCCGCGCCATCTCGAGACATCCCATCGAGAGCCTTTGGCTGTGAGACAGTTGGGTGTATCCCAAATAAAGTGCGTCCAGTCAATCCCACAGACCATCGCTCCTGCCAGACCCTGCCGGACGACCTGGCATAAGCTGGTCGGAGGTCCCTGGGTCTAACCGCAAAAGACAAAACTGGGGCAACCTGGTGAGAACCGCTCTTGGCCAATTCGTCGACGAGCTCATTCCCGAACTCACCACAGTGAGCACGGGTCCACACAATCCTGACATCAACACCCACCTGACACGCCAAAAAAAGTTTCCACCCAATTGCAAGGACTAGAGGGTGGGACACATCTAAGGAGGTAAAACATTTCCTGAGGAAGCCCATCCCTGCAAGCGAGTCCGTAACTACAATCCATGCAAATCCATACCAACCTCCAAACCCACCGCAATTGCCACCAGTTCACCCACGAAGGCCGAGGGCACCGATTCCAGACAATCGGTACACAAATCCAGCTGTATCAATCGGAATCCAGCTGTATTCAAGGTGACAGCTAGGTACACAAACACTAACACCTCCCCTCTCCCTCTCAGCCGAGAAGGATGCGTCACAGAATATTCGAACACCGAGGAAACCCTCACTGTGGTCACTATGGATGGATTGGAGGGCATCACCACACCACACCCAGGGGGGTGGAGGGGAAGCAAAGAGAACCCTCGGGAAACGGGCCAGCTCCAGGGCAGCCAGCAGAGATGCTGCCAACCCTGGGGCACCCAGAAGATCCTGAGCCCTCCGTGACAGTGACATATAATCCAAGATAATGCAGGCCAGGGGGTCTGCCCGTCCTCTTGCAACCGCTCGCTGACAAATTCTACCCAGAAGCTCCTTGGCCCTAATATCAATGGGTAAATCACCAGATTCCACAAGCAGCGCCAGCACTGGGGTCGAAGGCAAGCAGCCGGACACGACCCTCAAGCATGCATTCAGAGCAACTTGTACACCTCTCATGGCACTGCGCGAAGTCACCAAGACTGGGGCATGAAAGTCCGCACTCGCTCTTATGTACGCCTTGTAAAAGGTTAGCAGTGTGGCACGTTTCGCTATCGACCTGTTACAAGTGAGCAGTTTCAAAATATTGAGTCTGGATGACAAGGTGTCCTTGACAGCCGTAACATCGTGCGACCAGTCAAGGTGCGGGTCCAACCAAAAACCGAGATATCTCACCTTACTCTTTGCCTCAATGCGTACTCCGTCAACAGAGATGGAACCTGCGAGCAATGGCCCCCGGTTAAAAATCATGAGTTCTGTCTTAGCACTGGAGAGCACAAGTCCCCTAGCCACTAGGAGCCGAGAACACCGGGCGACAGCTGCCTCCAAAATCTCAAGAAGAGAAGGCAGGTCCCTTCCCATCAGCCAGATGGCGACGTCGTCCGCATAAGCGACAACACTGACAGTGGAGCTCAGCTCAACCAAGACAGTGTTGATTGCCACCGCAAACAGAGCCGGGCTGAGACAGCTCCCCTGCGGGAGGCCTCTATCAGTCGACCAGGAGCCATCACCCTAGTCGCAAACTGCCGTCTGCCGAGAAGAGCCATCAAAGCAGTTCGAAGCTTCCCACAAACTCCTAACCCCTGCAACGAATGGTCAAGCCATGCCACATCAACCATATCATATGCTGCCTTGATATCCAAGAAAACCACGACTCCAATGCAGTCGTTAACCCAGGCTTCCCGAATGCCAGACTCTAGATACATCATCACATCGTGGGCTCCCCTGTGCTTGCGGAAGCCAAATTGGGCACCGAAGAGTCCACCAGAGTCCTCTATCTGACACACCATCCTGCGAATGAGGATCCTCTCATAGACTTTCCGAGAGCAGGATAGAAGAGCAATGGGCCTGTAGCTCGTGACCGCAGACCGGACCTTACCTCTACCCACAACAGGGGTGAGAACTGAGAATAGCCAGGTCTGGGGGACTGGGGCCCCATCGAAGAGGCTCTGATAAAACGCCAGTAAGGCAGAACGGCCATCGCTGTCAAGGCGTTGCAAGTCATCGTAGGTAACACCGTCAATTCCCGAGGCACTTTCAAGTTTACACGCACCCAATGCTGCCGACAGTTCCAAAACTGTCAAAGGCATCTGGCTTGCCACAGAAACAGGGTCAGTAGCAATAGACCCAATAATAGTGGGGGGAGGGGCCCTTCGGCGCCCCATACACCGAAGCAAAATTATCGTTGAACGCATTGGCCAAATTCGGACCGCGCAGATACCGCCCAGGTCACCGCGATGCGGGAATCTTGGGGACGCACCAGAGCCCAGACCTTCGAGGTGGGGACATCCTGGGAAACCCGCTCACACAACCTGCGCCCAAAACTGGCCTTCTCTTTGCGCAAGATAAATCTAGTCTCTTGCACAATCCCAACATACTCAAACCATCTCTCATCACAACGAAGCCTGTTAAATCGTTGCCAAGCCTTACGCCTGTCACAGATTGCCTTCCTGCAAACTGGGGTCCACCAGACCGGGTCAAGTCAGGCCTTGGCAGTGCTCCTACGAACACGCCTCCTATCCCTGAGCCATGTACCAATCCACCCAGCAAAAGCTTCCGAATCAATAAGCGGGCGTCCGCTGCGCATACCTTTACACGTGTTCATAGGGGCATGAGCTCTACTAGACAGTGCCACCGAAAGTGGTCACTGCCTCCGAGATCCGAGGAAGTAAGAAACGAGAATTGCGCTGCAATATCTGATGAGCATAAAAAAGGTCCAAAACAGACTCTTGCACGAGCGCACCATACCTCCTGAAAAACGTAATAGACCCATTTTGAATTGCCTCTAATCGAAGTTGACCCAAGGAGTTCGCGATAATTCGCACACGGGGGTCACATCGCACACTGCCCCAGATCGTGTGATGCGCATTGAAATCTCCTCCCAGCATCAAGGGACGGGGAAGAGAGCCAACCCACGTCACCCACTCCGAAGCAGAAAACTGCCCAACGACATGGACTGCCCCTAACGTGATCCAGCGAGTTCCCCACCATATCCGAAAAATGCAAGCATTAATGCCCGTACATAGCGTGTACGGGGCAACTGAAAAAGGAATCGTGTTCCTAAAGAAAACCCGGATACCAGAAAGTCCAGGCCCAGCAACACCATGAAACCCTCTGATCTTTGGGACAAAGCCAGGGGGGAATTTCGATTCAACTATTCCCAATACATCTACACCAGAACACAGCTTTTCGACATCCGCAAGTTTGCTGCTTGCTCCTCTCACATTCCATATGCAGAAATTGAATGCACGTTAGGATAGGAGGGTTACAATGACACATGAACTTGCAACAATTCACCACTTCCACTGAGTGAATCAGAACCACTGTGCTCCTCACTACGACACACCTCGTAAGCACCAAGTAAAGATTCGGTGGAAGCCATCACATCTTCACTCTCTTTTGCCCAGTCGGATATTAAGCGCACAGCACTAGACACCGACGAACCATCCTGCAACTCACCAACCACAGAAACCATTGACAGTACACTAGCAGAAGGGGCATAAGCCCCTTGGGCAACAGATGAGGGGGCCACATCAGAAGTTCCTGGCTGAGCACAACCATCTGCAGGCGCTAGGGTAGCACTGGGAGTACTCGGCTGCTTGTCGCCCATCTCCTCCTCCGCTGACAACACAGAAAACCGGTTATTATCATCTGTAGCCACTACCTTGGGCTGTGGGGACAACCTGGAAAGAGCCTGGGAGGCCCCCGCCGGTTTCTTGCGCTTGGAGGCACGTACTCGCGTCCACTGTCCCGGCGAGCGGTTCTCCACTTGGACCCCGTCACTTGGCCGCACAGCCTCCTCACGGTCAGTCATAGTCTTCGGTGGGGGTGGAGCAAGGTGGACACACAGTGCAGTCTTTGGCATGGCACTCTGGCAGGTACGACAGTACGCATTGGGGCAATATTTTCTAATATGTCCTCGCCGGAAACATTTCAGACATTGTGGCGCCCGATTGCCCACAATCAACAGAGCTGGAATACCCCTAATCCTAATGACATCTGGCACATCCTCAACCAGCACTGACTCTCTGAGGCGAAGCACGATAGATAGGATGCCGTTACGGCAGTGTTGGATACCCTCTTCGGTATGCATTTCGTGTACCAGGCTAACTACCTCACCATAGTTCACAAAAGCCCTCTTAACGTCGTCATCAGCAACATCCAATGGTAACCAATGAATTTTTATGCGTAGGACCCTGTCATGCATATCATATGCACTGTAGCCGCATGGCCGCCTAACCTAAAACCCTTTATGTTCTTCACAATCTGCTTAGCTTCTGGGTCCGCGAACGAGACGTGAAAAGCATTGTTCACCCTGACCCATGCAAGCCCAGTCACACGCCGTAGGTCAATTACAGTTGCCAACGCCGACTTGACATCTGCCGTCACATACGGACAGCCTGCCCTATCTGCTATGATGACTAAAGACTTCTCCATCGCCACATTAGCTAGACTGCTATTATACAACGATTTCAACCAGTTCAAGTCAGTGTCACTTACTCCTTGCCTTGAAATACCCCTACGCCCAGTCTCAGCTGCTTCTGCATACGAGGACGCACTGTCTTTCCGCTCTGTACTGTCTCCCGCCACGAAATTGGACACAGTTTCTACAGGTAACCTTGAATAAATCCCCTCGGTAACAATCCCTCTCTGTTCTTTGTTGCTTCCATTGTTGCACTCTACGGGCGCTAAACCTCGACCGGAATCTGGTTGTTTTCCTCCCACCACTCCATACAGTTGCAAGTCAACCTCGTCAATGCCGACATCAGCAGCAAACTTCTGTACTTCGCCATACTTCGCATCAGTAGTAAAGCCCATGTCAACCTCACGTTGCTCCAAAATACCTTTTAGTTTTAGGTCCAGCAGAAAACGCTTCACTATGCGCACCATTGCAATCTTGTTTGCTAGACAACACTACTGATAACACTACTGGCCCACGCGACGCTTACATGGCTCAACTATTATGGACCGCCCTCTCAGCAAGAATATTTTACATTCCGAAGCTAACAATCAAATTATAAAAATTCGTTTCAACAATGGTCCAAAGGGGGTTTTTCGCTTTTTTCGAGGAGAAAACTTTTACCTAGAACTACGAAAATACTCCTAAACGATATCCGGATTAATTTCCTGTCTTTCGAGACCTTTCTCACATTTCTAGCCTTCCTACTTCCGGAGGAGAAGACGTACATATAAACCGACAAACCGACCGTAAGTTTTTAATGATTAAGACAGTGTACGTATTGTAAATACAAAAACAAGTGTACGACTGGTTTATTGGGAGCAGGAGACATCTTGGCAACTGAGTGTTGACTGTGGTTTACTTGTTGAGGTGGGTGGCTGCTAAAAAAATAGTTGTATGGCACAGAGGTGAAGAAGAAGGAAAAATGGACAAACTACGTAATTGGCACCCAGTTGGATAAAACATCGGTTCAACTTGCAACACCAGACATTCGAAATACCGAACTTTAATCAGGTCTATAAGTCTTAACACGTTTGCTTATCGAGGAACGGAACGAATAATGATGGCCGAGCGTGAATTGAAACTAGAAAGCCAAAAACAACAATTAAATATCAAATACGAATTAAAAAAAAAAACTAGCTTAAATAACAAGATGGAGCAGTCTGCGGTCGAGGTGCACGCATCTTTGCCTACGGTTCCTGGTGAGCAACGTTCATTGTCCAAGGTGCTCGTGACGAACCTAAAAGCTTTCATTTTACTTGAGACACGAGCGAAAATCTACTTCAATGGCCGAGGGCACACGGACTTTCCTTACATCACTTCAACTTAACGTCACTAGTTTCCACTTGAACTCACGTCGTTTTTCCGGAAAGAGGTAGCATACGGGAACACACAAGTTTGAGAAAGTTAAAACAACGCGTACACTGAACTTCCTGCAGAGTCTGTATAGAAGTCAACAACCAAACCAAATATCGCATTATCTCCATTCAGCTAGCTGGCTGTCGACTTCTTTCAAACGTAGTGACAGATGACCGTGACAGTGACACATGACCTTCATGACGTTTCCATGTGCTTAATTTGACGTCATATCCTACGGGATACATACTACAACCACGGAAAAAAAAAACTAAGTCCAACGCGCGTCGCCAGCTGTGTGAAGAGACCCCGGGGCAAAAAGCTCTTTAACCATTAAATCGAAAATTAAGTTAACCTGACTTAACCAACGTAAGGAATTGCTGCGCACCCTTGGTTAACGACAGACTCTTATTGTCATGGTCGTGTGGCTCAATCGCCTGATGATTCTCTATTAGACCACCCATCTAAGACGTTCCTCGTATATACCTGGCTGCTCTACCCTCAAGTCAGCCATCGCTCACTTTTCACCTCTCACTCTCCTGCCTCGCCAAAGAAAAGTTTCATCCAACCGCCGCCTGGATTAGGAACGTAGTGAAGGTGACTGCTTGTGTCATGTCCTATGGTCCACTTTTAACCTACCGCGATCATGCGACGCACAAAGAACTACGAGACGATGTGGACAATAACGGTGATATAAGGCTCCCTCGTTGTAGTTCCTAGGAACCTAAAAGCTACGGCCCAATCACGACTTAACCTAAATAGGTTTTTGTGGTCAATTGACACAATGCACAACAATTTACATTACACTATGTACACTACACAATACTCAATCATAACATTTGAAAGATGCAACCCCCCACTTACGTATCTAGGCCCCAAGGTCACATTTCAGACGTGCACACAGCCAGCCGGACGGACATTAACATTTTAATTATAATAGATTTTTAGCTTGAGCGAATTTCGAAAATGAAATCTGCCATCCATGTGAATCCAAGCGTAACCATGATCGAACTAATAAACTGCGTGAAAGCACCATACACAAAGCGTGAAGATGACTTAAGAGACAGCGAAGCATCTAGCTCAATCGACAGTGACAGTTTTTTTCTGTTCGTATTTCGGTAATAATTACTGAGTAATAGGAAAACGTCAGCCAATAATTGCTGCTACTGTGGGGATCGTCCTGCTCGCAACCGAATCCCTATTATATAATTCTGCAGCCACCTTCATTAGGTGTCTTCAGCTCATGACGTCTTGCCATCAAGCTTTAACTCAGCAGGCTGTAATTGTAGGATGCATCACTACAACTTGTCTCCTCCAGAGGTCTGTTGTTTTGCTCAAACATGTACTATGTAAAATCGTATTTATGTACAGCAATACCATGACATAATTCATCAATACAACGATTATGTGAAGTCCAGTTGCATTGACGTTATAATTCCAATCCAATCCCACATTCTAAACTGTGATGCGATTGATGTTAAGTCTTATCCTTATTGGGCCTAAAATTACATATATTTTCCCCAACCTATCCTACCCTCAATGTCAGCCATATCACGTCCCCGAAATATCATTTAGCATCATCCCCATTAGGTTTTCGTCATAAATGCAACGCCAATAAGACTTAAAGCAGGAGAGTATTGTAAAACAAGAAAACCTAAACCATTAATAACAATGTTAGTGAGTGAAGTAAGTGAAGCTGTTGTAATCCTCAATTTCATGCGCATCATTATTAATCCATGCTGCGGATCGCAACTATACCTCGATACCATCACGAATATGTCACAGGTTGTGGGCAACAACAAAATGTAAGAGGAAAATTGACCTAACAATTCATACGAATCTGGCACTACGAGATGTGATAAGACACAAAGAATTTCTTAAAATATATATATATATATATATATATACAGGGTGGTCCAAAAGTCCGTTGCACCCCGCCAAAAGCCCTACAGAATTGGAATTAGGCACCTGATTCGTAGGACTTTGTTTTCTCCCTATGATGGGGGTCACCCACTGAGGGTGCGTTAGAGCGCCCTGCCCCCCTGATATAAAATTTAACTTTTTTCCTGTGAGAAATACACGTTTGGTTCCAGTTGGGGAAATATGTGCATAGCCCAGACAACGTGATAGCCGAAAACGGCATGCTAATTGGATAAACGGGATGCGTTTGCTTACATCTTCAATGTAGCCCCCACGCCCACACGAGGCTTCCCTGCACGGTGCAGAAAATTGTACGGGAAGCACTCATATAAGCGCATTTTTCCCCAATTGGAACCAAACGTCTATTTCTCACAGGAAAAAAGTTAAATTTTGTATCTTGGGGTTGAAGGGGGGGCAGGGCGCCCCAATGCAAGCTCAGTGGGTGGCTCCCATCTTAGGGACAAAACAAAGTCCTATGAGTCAGGTGCCTAATTTCATTTCTGAAGGGCTTTTGGTGGGGTGCAACGGACGTTTGGACCACCCTGTATAATGCTATGTAGGGCTAACCATATTTTGCATAAAACGTCCGTTAAAGTATAACATAAGATGGTAAACTTAGAAGTTCACGGGTTGTTTACGATGATGAAGGAACGGGTATAGTTTTCGTAAAATAAATCAGGGTTTAATAAGCATATGCCTCATAGAAACTATAATTCTAAAAATGTAGTACTACAGGGAGTTCAAATTTCAAATTTTATTTTGAACCTTTGAACCCTTAAACCACTGGGATTATCATTTGCAACGTGAATTTGCAACTTTTGATGATTAGAGATTAAAAGCTGTTCACCTAATTGTATAGGTATAGCAGCAACAGTGATCGGATTAGTTGGATGACCTGCAGAATTTGTTTTTCGAAAATTTCCTGTGACACACGTTTCTTGGTAAACAGTGGGAACTTGCCTAACTGTATTCTTAACAGTTTCTTGAACAGATATTTTATCTCCTTTTTGCATTCATTTGTTTTGTCAGCCTAAACTGTTCACAATCCATTTCGTCTGGTTAACTACCAACAGAGCATTTTGCGTCAACATAATTTGGTTAAGGAACGTTTGGGACATTAACGAATGGATTATTATTATCAACCATCTCGTTAAAGGCACATAACTCCCTCCGGTATATTTTAACAGTTTCACTCGATACATTACCGGAAATAGTTTTATATAAACTGATTTACCTTTCATTTGCTGGTCTAAGGGTATGACGCAGATGTCAGTAGTGGCGCGTGAATGTTATTAGGCTTGTTTTAAACGGCTCGGTCCGAGCGATATATAACTTCTGCCACATCGCTGGCAAGCCGCGGCCCTGGAGGAAGGATAATTAATCCTTCGCTCAAGTTTGCGACTTGGTCGTACGATGTGTCACGTTGCAGCGGCCCCGAAATGAGTATGACTAGTGTCGTAGAGCAATGCGCGCTGCAGTCGTTTGAACTATATTTTAGCGTAGGTGACGCAGAGTAAAGCGGCCAGAACGGAGGGGTTTATGTGCCTCTAAGTTCGCATTTCGAATACAGTCCAGACTGAAATATAAATTCTCCACATTATTTGAGTGGCTTCAAATCAATTTTGAATTGTCAACTTGTTCTCTGCTTGAAACATCATACACTGGTACAATTGTAAAATTCCTACAAAATTATAGAAGTCTGATTGGTTGGGTCTGATTTGCAAAATGCATCTGATTTCCTAAGTTTGAAACTGTCTAAATTTTCTCGTTAAAAAGTAAATCTCTAACAACACACGGTGATAAACCTAAATTTAACTCTTGAATCTAAACACCTTCCAGATTTTGAATCTGATTTTTTTTGGAATAGAAAGGTCATAACTTCAACCATCCACTTCATTTTCTCTACTTATATCTGAACTCGACTGTACGCATCAAGTCTGTTGCTTCTTGGCCATGTCCTCATCAAGTTGTTGTTGAGCGGAAACTGTTCTTGAAGTGGTGTTGACGGAAGAAACTCTTGGTTGTCAATTCATTGGCAAGCTGAAATGTGGAGCTTAAATCTCCTCGTGGCTTCGTTTTTTTTTTTTGAGGAGGTAAATTTTTTTTTCTAGGAAATGGAATTCCTCGTCGGATCCCTAAAACCTTTTCGTGTTTAAATTTTAAAATTTTGCTGTGGCAAAAGACTTTCATCAAATTGTGCCGCAATTTCTGGGATTAGTCCAGGATGGTTTGGAACAGGAGTTTCTAAATTTACAAAGGGCAAACTTCTTTTCCCGTCCTTGGTGCACTAGCAGCAATTGCTCGATAACGGGTTGTTCTTCGCGAATGCTCAAGAAATTTTTGTCGAGCTGGAACAGGATTTTTCTCCAGCAGGGGTTTCCTTCGGAGTGGAAGAAAATTTGACTTCTTTTCGAAGAGTGGAGAGATATGGTCCGGGGTTTTCGTTTTCCCTGGGTGAAAAAACCTGGGGGTGCAAAAAGGTGAGCTATGGTCAGGGGGGAAACAGAAGGGGAGGGAAAAGTCGAGGTGGTCGAACCCCGAGGATTTTGTGCTGAACCCCTGAGAAAATATAGAGTAGAAACCTCTAGGGAAAATATTCCACCCTCTAATATCCCAGGGGAAAATGATGTAGTGAGTTATGCATCCTAGGGTGTTTTAACCGAAACCCCAGGGGTCCTTCCCCTCGACTTGCACAAGAGCATATCTCACCACTTTTAACTTTTCAAAATCCCTGGGGATTTCCCCAAAACCACCAGGGTTCGACCACCTCGGGTTTCGCTTTACCCAGGGTTAATTTAGCCCTTACCATATCTCTCCACCGTTAGAGGTAGAGTAACTTTTTTAAGTCGCTAAATGTTATGATGGTGCAGATTTGCTTCCATTACATTAGGTTTCGTAAATTTAGTCGAAGCAATGGATTTGCCTTCCCCCACTGGTGTCCATTGCTTGACGATCAGTCTTCGCTCGACATTGCTCGGTCCTTCGTGAGTTGTAACGGGTTATCCATATACATCCATAATCGTGTTAAGATTCGTCTGCCCTAATATGGTCATCATTTGCTTCCATCTTGGTTAAGACTGACTTTGTGTAAGCCGGTTTTGGGACACAACAATTTTAATCCAGCTAAATGCACCAGAAATTTCATGCAGAGATCTCCGCAGCAGCACTATCGGAAAACTGCATGGATGTCGGACGTGATGGGATTATTAGGGTTTGGGAGGACATTGCTTATAATTGCAATGGGGGGACTCAATTATGGTAGATTGAATTAAAAGGGATGGTTCAATATTTAAGAATGGTGGTTCATTCAGGCTTGCCTGAATTGCGGGGCTGGGTGACTAGGACTTGCATGAAGGATAGAACATTTGGGTTAAAATTGACCTTTGTACTAAGAAACCGCTAAGAATTGTTAAACAAGTTCCTACTGACCTTCGGATTCAATTTGGTTGGATTTATGTCGTGACGGTTGGGGTTAGGGTTAGAGTTAAGTTCGAATTGAAAATAGGCCGAAATAATTCTATTTCGGGTGGACATCTTGCTTGGAGGAAGGGGAAGATGGGAATGAACATAGAACATGGGTAGGGGGAGGGGCTAGAAATCAACCAGTAACGTGGGTTTGTTTACATATCAGATTTGAGATGTGAAATTCGACAGTGTTCCATTGTTTTAATAATGGTACGTATTTATGAATAAATAGAAACGCTGAGTCTTGGCTTGGCAGATGCGGTGTTTTGTTGGGTCACGGTAAAGACTACGTCACGGTGAACGTTGGGGTCTCGATACGTAAAACACGTCCGAAATCGGCAAGTCGGAAATGACGTCATTACAAAGCATTAATTTTAATGAACATGAATAAAGATTCTGTCCTTTTACCTGTCGTACGCTAATTCAGAAATTTGACCACAAAAAAATAGGTTACGGATGGCGGAAGACCACTTTGCCCGGAGAATGTTTACATTTCACGCACTTGATAGCTACGACATCAGGGCCGGTGACAGGATTGCCAGGGCCTGGTAAAAACAGGGTGTCGGGACCAACTTTTTTGACTGGGCACTCCCGGCTTTTATTTGAGCTTTTTGTAGTTTTGCGTACGTGTCTCAAAACCTCAGAAGGACGGTGTACGACGTAGATGATCTCAGATGAAGTTGAACGCTCCTGGCCCCTAATTTGCCTGCGCCCGATTAAATGACCCCCATGTTCCCCTGCATGTCGCTGACCTTGTCCGTTGCGGTGATGTTAACCCCCTTCTCTGCCAGTGGCAAGGGACTGCGCCAATCTCTCTCCCGTTTTAGACTTTGTTAATTTTTTTTTTTGCAGTCGTCAAAGCCGAAAAGCAAAAAAAAAACGGATTAGCCTATTATTTTGTTAGGAAATCCAAACGTTAAAATCACATGCGCAATAGACTATAACAAGTCAGCGTGGAAAGCTTACAGCTGATAACCGTTTTCCTGGAATCGTGGAGAGAGAGGGGTCGTAGGGGTGGAGGTGTTGGTGTCTGAAGCCATCCGAGATGAGAGTCCCCACAGTTTGCATATCAGGGTAGCTAAAGGGCCGTGTCCCATCATGGCAATGTATTCATAGGCGATACGTTAAAATGAGCCTTTAGAAAGCAACGTAAATTGTACAGTATTTAACAATACATACGAACTTGTAAGTGAATACTAGACCATTTGTAAGATGGGTTGAGGGTTCAGCGGGCATACGACTCGTACTTGATCTGGCTAGATGGGGAAAATGGGTCTTGAAAGTATCTTAGGCATATTAGACGTTTGTAGAAATATAATTTCCTTAGTTAGGGTGAGTGGGCCTTTATCTTTTTGCCTGCTGGCACCGCCCCCCCCCCCCCCCCCCCCGTACTTCAATGATCGGTGTGTGAAGGTGTGCACGTAAAGTAAGATAATCCTAGATCACATGGGTATTCAAATATGTGACTTTCTGATTTCGTATTTCTTTCGATTACTTCCAGACGTCATAGGATTTTATCTTTTTCAGAGGAAGTTGTTCTTTTTAATTCGACGTGTCACACGTCGAATTTATGCGGTTGTGGCCCAAAAACGGGGTTACCCAATTTACGTCAGCGACATCTCCTCAAAAACCAGGCACCTTTGTTCAATTCTGATCCGACGAAATTCAAGTATGCGGGTGGGTGAGTTGCAGTGCGCCAGTACACAAGGTACTATGCTCTAGTTAATTTAGTTAGGGCGGTTTTAGTTCGCTAACCTCTGAGGTCTCTGAGCGAAAAACCGTTGTCAAATAGTACACGACCAGTGGCTGACGTCAGTGCTTCCTCAGCGTAAAGGTGTAAAGGCGTCAAACTGTATCATACGAAAAATTGCGGCGTGTAACTGCGCATTTCGGCAAGTAAGCTCTTCAGCAGTGGGGTCGGTTAGAGGCTATCGTGTACATCGAGGTGGCTCCTGCCTTATGGCACAGAACAACACAAAGTGAGTTATCACTTACCTTTGCGGTGATCTGGATGGTACACCGAATTTCTATGATTGAATCTGGACGGTACAATGAATGCGATGCTCGTATAAGACTTTTGCTGTTAATTACTGCGCCATTCTCACTGCTTTTCGGGTGCGATATATTACAGTATTTTATGACGCGTATTTGTGGTGTTGTTTCCTATTGAACGAGTGAGCAAAGCGAATGATGTCCTGTTTTCACAGTGGCGGTTTGGCCAGAGGGAGGGAAGGGCGGGATACATCAGACTTTCAGATTTTTTTTTTAAATCCGTAACAGGAAGACTCACGTAAGTTTTATTGGTTCGACATTAGTTTTAACCACAGATTTAAAATTACAAATAATTATAATAAAGATAATTATAAAACGCTAGTAAAACAAGTACTTTGTATTAAGTAGCCTAACAAAATTTGGCCACATGAAATTGCAGTGTTATATTCAATGTGGACTTTGTCACAATTTTCGTGTGAATATTTTAATTTTTGTTAATACACCTAAAAAGTGTAAATAAATTTAAAGTAGTCAACCTCACGTA
>JAHWFP010001538.1:35735-50125 GCA_023313725.1 Lithobius niger | reverse complement strand
TACACTTTTAGCATTGGGATGTGTTGGCATGACGTCACCACCGTGCATTAACCGGTGATAAACAACTTGCACCAAAAGCTTGCGCATATTCGTTTCACCATAATTTTAGTTTTTTTATCGAAATGATTTTTTTTTAATTGAAAAATGAGTTTGATCTTTGAGGAAAAGGTCTACACGGCTGGTGCTCCACTGCTCCAAGATGTTGACTGGTGCTCCAATCGTCGCGGCTGCTGCTCCTCTTGAAGCACCAGTTAGTATGTTAAAAAATGGCCTGCTCATCAAGGTTGTCGATGTGTCCTAATACCGAAGACCTTGAACACATGTTCTTCGAGTGCCCAAATGCGTGGATGGTGTGGGGTTGGTTGTGTGGAGTGTTTGGTGTGATCACAATCTCAAAAAGTACTGCTTTGTTTAGCGAACCCTTGCCTGTTGATAAACTTGAAACTAGTACTTTTTTGTACATGGTGAGTGAATGCCGTATCCTAATTAAGAAAAAAAGAATGGATCATATTCAAGGAAATGCTAAGAATTTTGTTGACTACGTGAGCGATTTCATCAAGTTTGTGCGCAAGCGTGCCATCGCTGATTGGTACCGTTTACCACGAGAAGTTTTTTGTAAACGTTGGGCTGCTGGTGAGCGGATATGTAAGGTTGTTGGTGACTCCTTTGAATGTGTGTTTTCTTCCCCCTAGAGTGTTGGTGAGGTCCCTTTGTTTTGGGGTTGGGAATTATAATTTGGATGCCCTTAATTTGCTGGTTGTTTGCGTATATGTATATGGGGCTTTTGAAGTAGTTCAATGTGTATTGTAGTGTTGATGCTGGATTTATATTGGGATGCCACCTGTGGTTTGTGGTGTGGTAAGCTATCCTTTGTGATAACGTGCTTTACTTTTTTTTTATGACGCTGGTGGCTGCGCTGAGATTTCTGTGTTGGTGTTGTTTTGCTTACCAATTTTTCTTTTTTGTATTTGTGGTTTTTGCTTTTTGGTCATACCATCTTGACCGGGATTTTTTTTGCTCGTGGGACATGTGTCCCGTTTCAGTCGGGGCTGGACTCTGTCCAACGCCGAACTCTGTCGCCAGCACCTGCAAAATTGAATCCCATAATCTCAAAGCGAAGGCATCGATGCTGACTGCGCCTTAAGCCGTGAATCTGGTAGTCCGGTAAACACAGTTCACACATCGTACTAGATGCAACACGGTTTTTGGTTTCGATGTTACCGTGGCAACCTATTGTTTCGTGCCTTCATGTTTCGTCTGGTGTCAACCATCCTTTTTTAATACTGATTGGCCTTGATACGACGATTTCAGGTTTCATATTCGGGATTCCTATTTCTAGTGTAGACGCCACTTCGTTGCCTTGCTGAATAATTGAATAATCTTCAAGCGTTTTTTTTTTTAAATGAAACTAACGTGTGTCGTTAATGGAATCCTTCTGTTTTTTTATGGTTGCGTTTGTTCCTGTAGTGGTTAAATGCAACAGTCAAATGGTGCTATTTCATTGAGTTACGTTGAAAAAGATTATTATCTAGAAAGAAGCAACCAAAATTTAATTTGCCGTCTTTTTTAAAGTTCACTTGAATACCATTAGCATGGTGTATGCTTCATCGGAATTCCTTAACTATTCAAGATTTCAAATTTACAATGGTGAGTGTTAGAAATAAATTTTTTAAATTTCTACCGTAATAATTATTCAATTTACAGCAAATTTTGGCTCAGCAATACTAATTAAGGTATGAAACGTTGTACCAAATTTCATTCCAATTCGATCTTTCGTTTTGGCTCCACCCAGACTACAAAAGTGCAACTAATGGACCAACGGACCAACCAACCAACCAACATTTTGCAATTTGGTGTCCGTTATAGACTACGCTTCGCTCGCTCCGCCATATACGAAGCTTTTTCCGCATAATGGCCGAGTGATTGTGCCATAGATCAGTGACGATTTTGTCGGGCAAAAGGAGGGGGGGGGGTGTAGAGACCTGAAGATGTAGGATAATCTTTTCCTCTAAATCCATTCCGAATTTCTATCTCGAAATTCTGAAAAACTTACTCTTTAACAGTTCGAAATGGAGTTAAAACGACTAAAAAGGCTGGAGCTTTTGGGTTTCCTTCCCGAACCCCACTGGAGGAGATTACTGCTCTTCCCCAGACTGATTTTGAAGCCACCAGTGCCGCTGTAACTCTGTCTTGTTCTTCCAGAGTGGCGGAACAAGTATGCTTCGGGCCCGTGTGCAAGTTAACCATAAACCCACCCTAGAAGAATAATTATAAAAAAGGGGGGAAAAAAATGTTTCAAAAGGTTCTTACCATAAAACTTCACAATGCGTGAAATTTTTTTTGCTTATAATTGCTCAAAAATCTACTCTACGAGATTTCTGCTCAACAAACACATCAAACATTGCTGCAATGTCCAATTTTGTAGCTTGACGGTTTTCTTGAGTCAGCTTGAGGCTGATCTACTCTGCTCCGCCAATTCGTGGTGCAGCTAAAGGTGCTGTTTCTAAACTGGAGGGATGTCTGAGGGAAGTAGGAAAACTGTTTCTTAACTCGAGGCGACTGATCCAAACTCCTCTCATTTTACATAAGCGTGACGTCATGGAGCTGAGATGTTGTTGAAGAAAGTGAGGCAAGTTTTTTCTGGCTCAATTACTGATCCAACATGGCTGCCATCACGCATTAGTAGCTGAGATGGTCGTGTTTCTAAACTGTATAGGAAGAGAGTTATGGAAAATCTCTAAATTTAGAAACAAAATCCAATTAAACAGAGATTAATAGGCATTTGTATTATGGTCTTACTGACATTACTCTCGCTGAAAATAGATGTGGCAACGATTATTGCTAATTTTTCTAATGTTGAGAACGACAAGTGAGGCAGTGGTGTTTCTAAACTGATCAGTTTTGGTGACGTTGAGGGGCGTGGCTTAGAGGAATCCATCTCACTCTTCCCTCTAGTTTAGAAACACGCCCAAACTAATTATTGTGAGGTTTTCTTAATGTGGTGATTGTGGCTTTTTCGTTTAAATTTATCTGTAATTCTGCGTTCTGATTCTGTACTTTGCAGGGCCCTTGCTGGGCCCCTCGTAAGCCAGGGCCCTTGTTCAGCTGAACACCTTGAACATCCTAATGGATCGCCCCTGTTCTTCCACACTAGACATGGAAGGGATACAGGAATAAGAAGACCGGTGACGAGCAACGTCTAGACGAGCAAACGTGCGCGCTCAGAAACCGACAGAATGAAGAGTTGCCGCAGCGCCACACACACACACGCACGCATCGCATAAGGCCGCCACTATCGCGCCACCCGCTACTAACACTCCAGCACCCCCCCCCCCCCTTCTCATCCTACCCTGGGGTGTTTCGATTCATGCGAAACACCCGAGGCGATTATGATTCCACCCGTTCGTTGTCAGGTGGGAGTATGCAAGGTCACCGGGTAGGTTGTAAATCAGAAATCTGCGGCGCATCCACACGGTTCAGACATATGCTATTGTGTGTCGTAACGAAATCTTTTCGTTTTTACAGTTGCAATTTATCCTTATGGTTTAAATTCGATGATCAAATGTGATTATTTTATTTAGTTACGTCGAGAAAGCCTATTAGCTATAAGGAAGCAACGGTGTTTTAATTTATCGTGTTTTTAAAGTAACTTTTGGTCACTGAAGCTAATACTGATTTCACACGTTATAATGTTTGGGTGCCAGCCCTGGCTGACCCGTACTGGAGGATTTCACACGTAATAATGTTTTCTGGGCCAAAGCGAGCTGGCCAGGGCTGACGCGCGCCCGCCTGGCCCGCCTCCAGCCGAGGCCAGCCCTGGCCCTAGCCAGCGTGACTTATTTTTAACGTGTGAAATTCGAAGCGAGCCCTCCCGTGCTCGTAGCTTTGCAGTGCAGCCTATAGGTCATCAAACAAAACGGTAAACCCTAAAAAAGAAATAGTTATGTGACAATCGTAAATTAAATAGTGGCTATTACACGGATTGAAAAACACGTGGAAGAAAAGAAGAAAACTAAATATTGCACCTTAGTAAAAAAAAAATATTCACGTATTGCATATCAGTATGTTAGAAGGGTCATGATACATCTCACTGATCAATTCTCTATCAACGTTTGCAATAATTACTGGCAGTTTTTCCAGTTTTATTATTTTTGTTTTGCAAATTTTGCGCCATTAAAAGGATTTGTTTGGGTGTATCCAAAGTAAAAACTGCAATACAAGGAATAATAAAGATTAGAAATTACCGGTAGTTTTTTTATTTTGATCATAAAATAAAATACTAACCTATATCAAAGAAAGAGCCATGTTCGAGCGAGTGCGAAGTTATGTTGTCATAATAACAAACTATTGCAGAATGAAGACATGACATCATATTTATAAAATTAAGAGAAAATGATATGTTGAAATAAAAGTGACACGAACCATATCCATTTTTCTGTTCTTGAACGTTTAACTGCCCCAACCAAGAACTCGAACAGTCAATCTTTGGATATGTTTATAGATAGACACTACAATCGCCGAACCACACCGCCAAGATTAAACTATTGGAGCGTCGGTATTGGTATCCAAAGGACATCAGTTTTGATAATAGTTCCAAAGGGCAACCGAAATAGGTTTCACACCCAAATTGAAATAAAAACATTAGCCTACATTTAATAACGCAGAAATAAAATCGAGAACCAACTGGTAAATTAGTATTTAGTAGTAGTACACAAAAAAAGTTTTTTAAAAAAAATGGGTTTGTAGCCTATTGACCGTAGTACGAGATCAAAGTAAAAAAAAAAAACACAGAAAAGACGAAAGAAATAGTCTGAGGAAAAAAGCCGGCGGGGAGGGGAGTTGAAGACACATAAAATGGTTTGGTTGGATTTTTTTCATTTTGATATATGTATATAGGGTAGGTGGTTAGATAATTGTATTGGCTCGAATTTCACCAGGTAGGGTGGGGAGTTCAAGAAACGACTTTTGGAATATTTTCCCCGTGGCTTTTTTTTCTCCCTATATTCATAGGGAAGGTGGTGTAGTAATCTTCGTACTTAATTATTTTTTCAATTCTTGGCTATTTTAATTATTATTATTATAAGAAATGTTTGCGACGTCAGTTTGACATTATATTTCTTTCCAGAACACTATAAATGTGCCCAAAGGAAGGAAGAGATTCTCTCTCAAGCAGGTAAGCCAACTCACGTAATAATTACAAAACAAAAACGAACTCGTTTGATGCTTAAGGTAAGGTTTGACTGATCCAAAGTCAAAACAGCAAAGGAACTCAAATAAAATTTCCTGTAAGGTTTCAAATATTTCAGTGTTGCTGTGTACTGCTACGTGAAACCCTAAGTCTACGTGACACCTTAATGCTGCATTCAAACGGTTAACCATTTGTACTTTTGCATACGATAGATCAGCTAACGGTTAGTGCATTTTAGTTGGTTAAACGACAGTGATTGTATTTACTTGTATAATGGTTGGATACAGCAGTAAGGTTTCACGTGGACTAAACAGTACAGCAACACTGCAGTATCTGAAACCTTACAGGAAAGTGTATTTGTGTTCCTTTGCTGTTTTGACTTCGGATCAGTTAAACCTTATCTTAAGCATCAAACGAGTTCGTTTTTGTTTTCTAATACGTGCTACTTGGCGCATACCATGCAGATTAGATTAGCTTGTTTTAATGGTTTGTATCTTTATCAATTACGGTTTGCACAAACCAATATGGAAACAAACCATTTTAGTCCGGAGGATATATCCCCAAATTAGACGAAATTGTGCATTTTATCATAAAACCATGAAACTTGGCAGGATTGTTGTTTACATCAAATTAAGACTTTTAGGCGTTGTAGGCATTCCCCTGAATTGCTACGAGCCGCCATAATGGTGGCCAAATAGTATAAAATTTTGCAGTTTCATCATAACAGCATGAAACTTGACAGGAATGTTGTTTACATAAAATTAAGAATTTTAAGCGTTGAATCCATTCTTCTGAATTATTATGAGCCACCATATTGGAAATGGGCAGCCAAAATGGCAGTCAAATTAAGTTTTTTCTCATAACTCCTGAACGAATCAACGGATTTAACTTTTCTTTTTTCTTCCTGTTGTTCGTAATTCATTTTTTTTTTACCAAAAACTGAAATAACTTTTCATACGACCAACCATTTTATCTGAAAATCTAATTGTAACTACTGTTACACGAAATTCATTGAGTTATACGGTCTGAATATTTTTATTATACGATTTGCTTACTTTGGCTTAATAGGCCTCTGAATTTGTGATTTTACTTTGAAGTAATTAGTACAAAGACCTTGAAAGCAATTGTAAATAACATATCAAAATTATACTAAAATACGATTAACGGAAACATGCCATTTGCCGAATTCGACACTTTCAATGTTATTTATTGAAACACTGAATTCCCTTTCACAGTTAGTAAAATACACTCTTCCTTTATTGTTCTTCTTGAAATATACTTTCCAATAGGGATCGACCGATCATCGGATCGGTATCGGCATCGGCCGATGGATCAGAATCGGATCGGTTTATGTGTCCGATACCGATGTCAACTTCACTGCCAAACGCGAGTTTCAGTTTTGTAAATTGCTTCGGTTCAACAGATTAACTCGCAAAGGCTTGTAACCTCTCAATACCTAGAATTTATAAATTCTTGTAAATACTAATACTAATGTCTAGTGCATTGCGTTTAAGTCGTCTAGCAATCGACGGGAACCAAGCACCAGCTGGTCCTACCGGAGCACGTGCCAAAACCAGCCAAAATTTGGTTAATTCTGAACATTGTGTATCTTAGTTACTTTTATTAAATATTTAACGTAAAAGTACATAAACTTATATTTGCGATCTCGTTTACCTTTTGTTAGTTAAAGAAATCGATGATTGTAGAAGCGTTAGTAGCTTAACTTCCTATCCTTGCAAGATTTCTTTGTTGTGGAGCTCAGTCACAAGGGCCAACACGTGCTAATCAGTAATCCTGGACAGTGAATAAGCGGGTTGTGATTTTTAAAAGGTTTTAAAAATACATTATGTCAAAATTGTAAGTTTTTTTAGAAATACAAATCCTTAAAAAATGCGGTAACGAGAAACGTTTTAATTATTTGCTGCGGAGTGTGTTAATCGGTTCTTCGGCTGCGGAGTGTGAAGCTAATCGGTTCTTCACTTTGGCCCCCTCCGTTGGCACTCGTGGACATCGCCTCAAGTTACAACGCACACGTGTGAATACCAATGTCGGGAAGCACTTCTTTTCATATCGCGTGATTGACCACTGGAACCGGCTTCCTCATAATGTGATTGAAGCCAGATCTGTTAATGGCTGGAAGGCAGCCTATGACAAAATACTTTCTGCCAAGCAGTGAACTGTCTCTGCTCATCCAACCATACAAGCTTGGCTTTGGTTGTGTATTTTGTTTATGTTTTTATGTTTATGTGTTGTCTATTGTCTTAGCTGGTGTCGGCAGGGTGCTCGATGCGCGTACAACCGGGAAAAAGTAATGCAGATTAGATCATTAAAAAAAAATCGTATCATCAAATTTAAAATTATTACTTTTTAAAAATACTTTATTACTGTAATAGAATAACAATATCCAAGTATTTACTCGAATCCTGTGTTTTTTACTAATGTTAAAATTATTCAAGCTTTATCCTCCATTTTACTGGTAGTAGGTGCACCTTTCGGCTATCAACTTTTAAAGAGCATTTTGTAAACATCCGGTTTCTTCGACGTAGTCAGTTTATCCGAGCAACAATGATCTATTTAAAACTAGTTTCAAGTGGATCTGAGTGAAATAGCATATATGGATTACCAATTAAAGATATTGCAAAAAAAAAAGGTTTATTCGTAGAAATTCAAGAGTGGATGGTAAAGCCTTGGTTTGGTAAAGCAAACACCCAAGTTTTGTTTCGTGCTGGGTAGTTGGCCAGATGGGCTACGGTGATTTTAAATCGGCGTTTTCCTAAGCAGAGGTCTATTTTAGTTAGACGTGAGTTTGGGGAGGGGACAAGTAAGGTAAGCAAAGGAATATTTTTCCAATGACCAGTGTTAATTTGTCATTCGGTCGTAATTAATTTTTTGCTAGACTATAATTTTAATTACTAGGATTTTGATTTTTTTTTAGGCATGGGGGTTTGAGGAGCAGAACCTGGAAACTCTCGTGAGTTGATTTGAAATTAAAAGGCGTGACCAGCCCCTGTAAAGATTAGTTTTATAATTTCCGATTTTCGTTTTTTCTCTCATGCAAGTGTGCATATGCAGTTAGTACAAAAGTAGGCTACTCATACTTTACATCAGAATTTTTCATTCGTTTGTAATGAAGAATTTTAATCAGCGTTAAATTCATTGTACTCAATAAAGTGCTGATAAATTTTTTTTCCCATTTTTTTGGCATTTAACTTTAAATATGGTCCATATGTTCATTTTTTTTACTTGTGGTACTGGTATGAGAAGGTGCCAAAAGTTACAAGGAACCGGACGGGATAAGCACTGGTAAATTTTACCCAGATAGATCCATTGTGTGTAATAATAACATTTTGTAACTCATTGCAATAAAAGTGTAAAAATATGATAATTATAACTTATTTTCAATTATATGAAGTAACAAGGATAATATTGTATTTTTTAATTCTTATTAAGTTTATAAATTTTGCTTGGTTAAAAATATTAAATATCGGTATCGGATAGGCATCGGAACGGCTCGGTATGAAAGTTATCGGCATCGGATCGGATCGGAAAAAACCTGTATTGGTCGATCTCTACCAATGGTACCAAACATAACCGGAAGTAACTACCACGGTAACTAGTAACAAGTGATACTAATGTATTAGTAAAAATGACGCCATTTGCTTTTCAAAATGGCATTTGAATACGGTACTTTGAATTCTCTTTCACAGTTAGCGAAATTACGTCCCCTGCCTTTATTGTTCCTCTTGAAATTTCCTTTCCAATTATATACTAAACACAACCGGAAGTAAGTACTGGAAGTGGTATGAATGAATCATTATGAATGCATAGTATATGCCGTAATGTAAATAATAGGTTTTTTATAGGAATTGTTCACTTTTTGTGAAAAGCATTAAGTTTGGTCTGGATGCACATGAAGGGTAACTGGAAAAAAGGTATATGATAGCAAGTTCACCCCCCCCCCCCCCTCCCCGAGAGAGTGGGGGAGGCGATGACTTACTCTCCCCCAAACGGTTCTTTGGCTGTAACGCCTTAACCATCAACAAATCAAAAGCATAAAGTGAAGCAAAGACGTTCAACACACAATTCTGGACAGGATAGGGATTATACATCTTTTACGTAAGAGCAACCCTTGAATCACACAATCGTATTTAAAGTATTATCACCCTTAATTCACACGGACGCTCCTTTTTTCAATTGGTTGTTATAGTGATTTTCGAGTTCTAAGTGCTCTTTCGAGCCCTTTAATAGCTCGAAATGGTCGTGCGTCAAATTTTCTGAAAGGGTAGAATCTATTCTTTTCATCAATCCTAACCGAATTTTTTTACCTTTGGTAGGGACCGTCCTACACCTACTGAAAGGCGAAGAGGTAACAGCATAGCGGTGAAAACGTATGGTGATTTTAGAAATCAAAAGTGCTCTTGCGAGCCTTCTAGCCCGAAATAGACATTCTTAGGATTTTCTGAAAGGTGGCGATCTATTCTTTCCACCAATCCAAACCGAAATGTTTTAACTTACCGTTCTACACCCATTAAAGGTGAAGAGGTAAAGGCATAGCAGTGAAAGTGTGTGTTGATTTTCGAATTCAACGTGGTCTTGCGAGCCCTCTAACAGCCCAAAATGAACATGCTTAGAATTTTCTGAAAGATGGGGATGTATTCTTTCCATTAGTCCTAACCGAAATTTATTTAACTTAGATAGGAATTGTCCTACAATCATTTAAAGGTGAAGAGTTAATGGCATAGTGGCAAAAGCGAATGGTGATTTTCGAATTCAAAGTGCTCTTGCAAGCCTTCTAATAGCCTGAAATTGACACGCTTAGGATTTTCTAAAAGTTGGCGATCTATTCTTTCCATCAATCCTATCCGAAAATTGTTTCGCTTAGATAGGGACTGTCCTACACCCGTTTAAATGTGTAGCTGTAATTGGTGTAGCGGTTAGTTTCAATTTCAAAGTGCCATTGTAATGCTCATATTTGTATTCTTATCTAAGCTAAAGAATTTCGGTCAGGATTGAAGGAAAGAAAAGGTCCATACCTTTCAGAAAATCCTAAGCATGTGCATTGCGGGCTATTAGAGGGCTCGCAAGAGCACTTTGAGTTCGAATAATCATCATACGCGTTCGCCGCTTACGCCATTACCTCTTCACCTTTAACTGGGTGTAGGACTGTCCTATCTAAGTTAAACAATTTCGATTAGGATTGATGGAAAGAATAGATCGCCACTTTTCAGAATATCTTAAACATGTCCATTTTAGGCTGTTTTTCAGAGTTATGGAAAAGAAGTAATTTGGGCTCCATTTTCCAATATGGCAGCTCATAGCGATTGAGGAGCATGTCTACAACACTGAAGTTCTTAACAATTCTAATTCCTAAGTAAACAACATTCCTGCCAAGTTTCACGCTTTTATGATAAAAATACACAATTTTCGACTTTTAGGCTGCCATTTTCCGATATGGCAGCTCATAGCAATTTAGGAGAATGCCTACAACACTTAAAATTCTTAATTTGATGTAAACAACATTCCAACCAAGTTTCATGCTTTTATGATAAAAATGCACAATTTTAGGTATATCCTCCGTAATACTTTATCTTCAGTCTACGTCTTGCTGCTGGCGTTTGCTGAGTGGCATTGTTGCATAAAAATAATGTTTAAAACAATGTAAAATAATTAATCTGGTCGTTTAGAGCTCCTAAGTCCCTGAACCACTTGACCAATTAGAAAAGGCCATATGGAAAAGGCACATCTACAGAGAAATTAGTATTAAAAAATGCTTAAGCGTATAAAATACGGATGTATGCCTTAAAAAACATAAAGCCCTAAAGGAAAAGATATTTTAAAAAGACATGTAAGCCATCAGCGTCGCAATAATACGTGTAAAAGTATCTCCAGCGACCCAAAAAACAATCTGGAGTTCTTTTACACGTATTAATATCTAATACCTAATATCTTTTCCTTTAAGGCTTTATGTTTTTTAAGGCTTACATCCGTATTTTAATACTAATATCCATTATTTTTTCTTGTTTCAGCAAGAATTACACAGAAAAGAATACTGTAATCACCTTAAAATAACTGTTATAAGACAGCCTTTTTAATACTCAATTTTAAGAGCTATAAAAATTGAAAATCGGTTCGATCTCTAAGTAAGAGCAAAATTTCCCCAAGAAGAAGAACAACAATAATTGTAGTCACATTAAAATAGCGTTCAAAAGACCATAGGCTTTCTTCATACCTATGTTTTAAGCTGTAAAACTTGAGCATCAGTTCATTGGTTCGATTTTCAGGTGTAGCATAGCTGTTACGGGCCAGGATTTGGGCTAATTGTGAACATCGAGTTAAAAGCCATGAAATTTAGTACACAAATCAATTCTTAGCTAATAAATCGAGCTAGCTATAGAATCTCTCGAGATGACCCCTAAGCCCCTTCCTGTTCCCCTACCACACTCACCTGTACTACTATGAATTTCAGTACTATGAATTTTGGTACGATAATCATTTCTAGCAGTAGAAATTGAACCAGCCATGGATCCCCATGAAATACCACTAAAGCCTCCCCCAGCATCCCCTGCCCCTCCTTTGCACCTCATGAAGCATCGATGACCAATGAGGGGGGCAAAGGAGGGAACTGGGGGCCCTTTGGGTGTATTTCATGTGGGTTCCAGGGCTTGTTCAACTTCTACTGCTAAGAATGACTTGTGTACCAATTTTCAAGCTTTTAGCACGATTTGCAAAAATTTGTGGGTCAAACCTCAGTGAGGGGGCACAGGGGATCGCTGGGGCCCCTTTGGGGGTATTTCGTGAGGGTTCCATGGCTGATATGATTTATGCTGCTAAGAATGACTTGTACACCAAATTTCATGTTTTTAACTTGACCTGTGAGAATTTGTTGCCCAAGCCCCTATGAGTGGGCACGGACGGGGAGGTGCTGAAGGTCCTTGGGGGTATTTCATGGAGGTCCATGGCTGGTTCGATTTTTAATGTTATGAAAGACTTGTGTACCAAATTTCATGTTTTTAGCTCGATTTGCTGAAATTTGTTACTCCACTTAATGACTTCTGCCCAGTGCTGTACAATAATTATTGCTCTACCGACGAGAATACGGCAGTCATATCTAAATCGTGTTCAAAGGGCCCTGGTCGGTGTTAATACCTACATTTTAAGCTATACAAATTGAAAATCAGTTCATTGGTTCGACCTCAATGTGAGAGCAAAAGTTCTAGCCAATTTGGCTTTCCGTGTCAAGAAAATATTGTAGTTACATTAAAATAGCATACGAAAGGCCTTCGGTCTTGTCCATACCTAAGTTTTAATCTATAGAACTTGAAAATCGGTTCAGTAGTTCGATCTCCAGGTAACAGCAGAGTCGCAACGACAACATTAATGATTTCTGCCCAGTGCTCCACAATAATAATTGCTCTGCCGACGAGAATACTGTAGTCACATCAAAATGGTTTTCAAGAGGGGCTAGTCGGTGTTAACACCTACATTTTAAGCTATACAAATTGAAAATCGGTTCATTGGTTTGATCTCTAGGTGGGAGCAAAAGTTCTAGCCCATTTGGCTTTCCGTGTCAAGAATATTGTAGTTGCATTAAAATAGCCTGCAAAAGGCCCTACGCCTTGTCCATACCTGCGTTTTAAGCTATAGAACTTGAAAATCAGTTTAGTGGTTCGATCTCCAGGTGAGGGCAAAGAGTCCCAATAACAACAACAACAACAACAACAAATGGCCATGTTGTGGACGCCGAACGGTTCAATTGTCATTAAAATTTGTAATGCGGTGAAATACTTATGACACGACCCAAATACTGAGTTTCGTTGATTTATGTCAATTTTGAGCGAATAGGAGTTCAAAGTTTGACATTTAACATGGAAGTTCATGCTGAGGCTTACATAAGGACCTCTACCGCGGTCCTTGATACTTGTAAAATGAGATAAGAACCAGCTTTATAGGATAAATAGTTTCATCTGTAGAGAGCGTAGTAGAAACGTTTCGTGCCAACAAGAAGTACAACAAGAAGCCAAAATAAAAAATCACGATTCCAGCTCAAGTCCAGTTCTCCGATGTGACAAATCGTACTGAAATTAATAAACGTTGGCACGCTAGTGTACTGAATCTGACAGAAAAATATTGAAAGACAGCAGAGAAATTAAGCATAGAAATTTCGGCTTTAAAGTGGCACTATCACCGATTGAAATGCGAATTAAAATACAGTGGCGCCATCTAGCGGCAATGATATTGTTAACCTTTATAGCTTGCTCCCAGGTGCACGAGTACGAACCAAATTTTCACTCAATAATTAAGGATGTCGTAGCTTATTTATTTCGTTCAAAGAAATGCCGTTATGCATTCCTTCGCTTGGTGTAAGCAAGAGCTAGATAGTACAACATAGCGCTAGATGTTGTCAGATTTCGTCTGCTTTAAATCGGTGATAGTGCCACTTTAACATGGGAGGTTGAGGGCAAACCTGCCTTTACTAATAAACTATGTGGCACCGTACTTGCTCAGAACCATCATAGGTGCAGCGGTACTACTTGATCGTCACTCTTCATTATCTACCGACTAGCATCGTACCCGGACTCGCCCGGGGATTTGTTTGACCCGTGGTTGTTTCCCAGTATTTGCTCAGTGCTGCCTGATCGTTCACTGCAACAGTCAATTTTTCTTTATGTAACACTCCCCCTTTCCGTCAATCCTCTCCCTCCGCAAAGCAATATCGTAATCAAATAGTGGCTTTAACATAAGCACTGCCCCACCAACGTGCATTCCCCGTTCAGGCCCTTCCCCACTCCCATTATCGTGCGAAAAATAACTGTCATTCGTCCATGACGTCATTTAAGACATGCCTTTGCGATGACCGCGCAGAGCAAATTGTTAGTCGAGGTAACAATGTACCAATTTCAACTTCTTTTCAGGGCAACAACGTCCCAGTTTCACCTTGAAGCCAAAGAATTGACACACTCGCACGTTTTCATTGTTCCCCTTCCGGGGGTCGTCGTTGCAGTTGCTTCATTTCTGCTATGAGACTTTGGTTTATAATGTAAGATTACAAACAAAAATGTCAAGTGAGCCGTAAAAAAGGGGGATATATGATTGAATTTTCACTTGTTAAAATTAACACGGATAAAAATTGAGGATTTTTAATTGAAATAATAAAATGTACAATTGAGAAAATTCCATCTGTTTAGGTGCTGTTGTGCTTTAC
>JAHWFP010001538.1:0-23252 GCA_023313725.1 Lithobius niger | reverse complement strand
AAGCTCCAGAACCCTAAACCCGTTACACAATGATAAAGAGTGGTACACAAGCTGAATCCCCGATTAACATCTCTCTCTCTCTCTCTCTCTTCCCCTCCCCCCCCCTCCCCCAGCAAGTAGGGCTTTACGCTTTTGTTGGCAGCCGACATCGATGAAAGGCTCAGTCGTATCCCACTTAAAATGTTTTTTGATAAATCTCACGACTCGCCGGTCGTTGGCGTCTTTCACCATAGAATTAAATTTTGCTAGAAAGCGACTCATGGACAGTCCGTTCGTTTTTTGGTATAGAAAGTATAGGCAATATTGTCCACATACGACGCTGCAAGGCCCCTGCAAGGAGATTGTAGGTTTTGAACGTCAATTTTCTCTTGAGAAAACGTAAAATGTGAAGGTTTCGTGGTTTTAAGCCGTAGCTGTCGAAATAGTCCAAGCTCGCTTTTCTTTTGTCGAAATAGATGGCGACCCATTGGCTACCGGGCTTGGTCGAAGGGTCCAGGTTGACGTTGTAAGCTTCTCGGGAGGGTGTCTCTGGCAGCTGGTCGGAAGCGTACACACCTCTGAAACAAGGGCCGAGCTTGCTGTGTCGTCTGGCCGCGACCCTCAGTTCGTGGGTGTGCATCTTTTTTTATTTAATGTTCATATAACACGTTTCTGGCCTGATCAATCTTGAGAACGGTTTGGTGGACCATGTACAGCACTAGGTTGACGGTTTCGGTGAGTGCCTGTTTTAACGTCACGTCGACTCTGAGAGCTCCCTGCTTAATAAGATTGTAGTGGCACTGCCCCTTACTTTTGTCGGCGGTCAAATCGAAGGCATACAGACAGTCGCCCAGCGGATAGTCAACGTATGGGAGTCGGGGCGTCGAGTCGGAAGTCAACTTGTCAAGCGATTGGAAGAGTGAAAAATAGTTTCTCACATATAGGTTGTCGGTGTCGTCGGGTTTGTAGGGAACGGCCGGAATCGTTTTTCCATCCACCTGCAAGGCGAGATAGTTGACGTTATAGTGATTGAAACTAAACGGGTTCGCGGCGTAAGCACCGTTGAAAGCATTGTTCAAGACAAAACCCAGCAGACAGAACGACGGTAGGTTTCCGAGCACAACATTGTCGAGATTGCCTTGACGGGACCCAGCGGGAATGGTGAAAGTCTTGACCGCCACACGACGGACGGGGTACTTGATGGTATTGGACTTGAGCGCTTCTGAGAAACCGATGAGTACCGAAGGAGATGGCACCACTGGACGAATGTAGAGGACGGCACTCGTGATGTTGACGCGATAGTCCGGATTAGCTTCCGCAGTCATCAAACAGAAGGCATCCTTACTTCTGGTGAGTTTCAGTCTCAAGTCGACGTTGTTGAATAACACGTAGTCTTGTTGGAAAAGGTTGCAATGGGGCCTGCCGTAGAGATCGATCACTTTGCTGGATTTGACGAGACTGTAACGATGTACGAAACCATGGTTCTTTGCATCGTTCACGATGCTGGCTTCGTCAAAGTGTCCGGCAACGTCCTTCTTCCACAACTGTGACGAAAGGTGACTGTTTTCGGCATCGGCACCATGGGTCAACAGAGTCTCCAGGAAGCTGCGGTAGGCATACCCATTGTCCGAATTGGATATTTGCTGGCCGCTTACTTTGCAGTCACACTGGGAAAAGAGAGAGTGTAGGAGTAGATTCACGGGCGCTACAGCATTAGCGACTGTAAGTGTCGTCGATGTCCCTTTGACCACTTTGCATCGGATGAGAAAGTAAGACTGGCTCAGGTCCAGCAGGCAGTCGGCGGCTCCGGGCACTACGAACTCGATGGGGGCACCGTCACTTAGAGTGGCTAGAGGATGATAGGCTGCTAAGGTATCGTCGTTCACGGTCCAGGTCCAGACTAGCGTTCGCCGGCAAAGTCATGTAGAAAGAATCGCCCTCCATCACAACTTCTTCAATTCTCTGGCTGGGATCCAACGGTTGTGGGAGGTGTCGTGACCCTCGAATTGAACGTAGTACTTTTTCTTGCGTCCTTTCCCCTCGTTTTCAGGATCTTGTCTACCCTGTGGTAGTCAGTGCCTTCGTTTTTAGCCACTTTCTGAAGTTCGTGAAGGTAGAAGCGTCCTTCAACCTCGCCGTCACTTGGCCCAATCCTCCTTTGAGTACTAGAACATGGGTCACGAAAAATATCACTCTGGACCACATGCCTCGGTAAGCTTTGTCGAACTTGCCCTTCGCGATGGATATTCTGACTTTGTCTCCCACGGCCAGAGGGACATTCTTCGGCTTCTTCTTCTTAGCCAAGGCACGGCCCAACTTTTTCAAGTCCCCGCCGTAGATCTTGCGCCACAACTGTTTGTGATCATTATGGTTGACATTGTTGGGCGCCATTTTCGTTCTGGAGTGTATGGTCTTGTTGTAGATGTCCTCGATCTTTTGAATCACGGGCACATACTCCAAGGTTCTTTTGGCAGTGAAGTGTTTTTGCAAGAGGGTCTTCAAAACTCTTTGGAAACGTTCAATCTTGGACGATTTCACATCTTCGTTCTTGGTGGTGTAGAACTTGATGTTGCGGTCTTCAAAGAGATCTTGGACTGCTCGAGCTCAGAACTCGACACCTTTGTCCGAAGTGAGAAAGTAGGGGTGGAAGGCATGCGGCGAAACATCTTTTCGAAAGCTCGGTCGGTCGCCGACTTTGTTTTCAATAATTCCAGCCAGACTTTGCGACTGAAACCGTCCATGCAGGTGAGAATGTACCTGTACGGCTTGTTGTAACGTTTCAGACTGATCATATCGCTGAGATCACATTTCATGTGACTGGCAATACATCCCATAATGATCTTATTCCTAGGAAACTTACACCTGACTGTTTTGTGAATGGTGTGAGCATCCTGCCGCTCTAACCACTTTTTGATCCGATCGATATCGTATTTTTCCCTGTCTTTCTTGGCTCTGGCTAACAGTTTGGATGCAGTACCGTAACTGGACGCCTCTCCCAGATCGTTGTAGTAGATCTTGTTCAGGTATTGCTCCATGGTTTCCATTCTTGGGGGTGTTTGGCTCTGGTAATTCTACGAATTACAGGCGTCGAATAAACGGGTCTCTTCTTCTCTTCCTTCTTGATCGGTGATATGGGAGAGAGCATGGACGGGGATAGGACGGGAGGTGAGAGGGTAGTTGTAGGGCTTAGCACGGTCCTGGCGGTGGCGGAGGAGGACGAGGGAGTTTGTCTTCGTTGCAGTGGTGGTCGTGGTGGCAGCTGTAGTGGTGGTAGGAACGGCCACCCTGGTTCTAAACTGCTCCACGAAAGCGCTCTTTTGCTGTTCCAACTGTCCTATAATTCTGGCTTTGTAGTCGAGAGGCAGGCTGTCGTTTTTCAGGATGGTGTCGATCTGAGTCTGTATGGCGACCAGTTTTCTGTAGAGAGCTCCTTCGGGTAGGTACTGAAACCCGTGTGGCTTAGTGGACAGCGCTAGTGTGGCATTCTCCATCAGCAGGCGACTCATTTTATATTCGTCTTTGGGCAGAAGCACCATCTTCCGTAGCACGCTCATTATTTACTTGTTGAACAGTCCTCCCAAGAGAGATATGGCTGCTGGGACGAGGTATTGAATGAACCCTCCCGACTGCACCAGAGCCCGTTTTCTGGCCTTAAACAATGCCTTCTTGGATCCGATGAGTCTGATCTGTTTCTTGTATCTTTTCAACTTGTTCCTGCCTGCCGGACTGACGGGAAGTAGATTGTTGAGCAAGTTCAAGGCTATTTCTGACAGACAGTCGATCTGCGACTTGTCGGCGTTTTTCAGTAAAGCCGCACGCTGACGCTTGTTGATCTTGCACAGAGTCTGTAGCAGAGCGCTGTGCTTGCGTACCCTTTCCATCTCGCGTCCTCAGAGCAAATAAACGATGCAAGGAGCTTCCTGAGTCTCGTCAGGTCGTGCGACTTGGAGTGTAGGTCCACCAGCAGGTAGCCATAATCCTTTAGACCAATAGCGTTCTCGTAGGCCTCCACGAATTGTTTGGTCTTTCCGGGGTAAACTTGCGAAGCGAAAGTGGTGATCTGTCGCTTGTCTCTCAGGTTTCGCAGCAGGATCCAGTACTGACTGTTGAGTGCTACGGTCCTCTGGTTCTTGCCCTGACAGTACAGATTCTGAGTCAAGTAACAGATGCTGAACTTGTTGTGGTGACCGAAACGTGTGAACCAGTCGGCCATGTCGCAACCTGCGTTGCTCACGTTCTCCATCTGGTCATCGAGCACGAGCAATTTCTCTACCGAACCGTCGTAGTGATCAGGCGGCATGGGAAGTCCCTTGTGATATCAAATCTTGTCCCTGTACTTCTCCATCCATGATTGGTAGTTGTTGTAACACCAATGTATCTGATCTATTTTGGTATCCGCCATCTCGTCCAACTGGTCTACTCACCAGACAACTGAAATACTCACCAGACATAGCACCATTGCCTGTAAGCTAGCAAAGTCCAACTCGTCTTGCCCGAAGAGGTAGGGCCGGAAACGATAGCGTTGAAGGGTGTTCTACACTGACGAAAACCTTCTATAACGGCAGCCATTGGGGAAAAGTAAGTGACTGGGGGAAAGTGAGAGAAAAGAAAGAGAGAGGACCTCGGCCTAACCTAAGTCTTCGAATGAACTACCTACTCACCCTCAACCTTTTTTTGAACTCCCCCATCACTCCCCCCCCCCCACCGGGGTGTTCGCAGGCCTTGCAGCAGCACTCTTTGCCGGAGCGAAGAGTGCCACGGAAAAAAGAAATATGGGTAGAATCACGAGGAGGAGATCTCGTAATCGCCGAATTTTAACAGCTAGAGACACCATTCCCTGGCTGAATAAGACAGATAGTGGTCGTGAGACGGGGTCGCATACGGTAATAAAGTGAGGCGTAGATTTTAGACTACCCTTTTCGAGGAAAGGATACAGTTAGTGTCTGTTCAGGGAAGCTAGTACGGCATTATCTGTTTGATTGGGCGGTACTGCACCCAAACAAATCTCGGCCCAGATGAGCTTCACGTCGAAAGAAGAAGGTGAAGGAGGGGTAGGAAACGACCTGTTGAGCAGCGCTGCGACGAAATTCAAGATCAAGAACAGTACGAAAATAAGGTTTTTGACCCAGCTTGACGTATGGATGCTGATTAAAATCGTCTACGTTAACGGCTGCCATGTCACTGGGAGGAAGAGAGACTGACTGACTGACGTTTCAGTCGGGAAACTTCGCGTTTTATAGAAAGTAAAAAATCTATAAAAAAAAAAAAGAGAAAAAATCAATGGGGGAGAGAGGAGGGCGATCGTATGTCTTCGTCGGGGACTATTTTCTTGGTAAGCGTTAGGATGTAAGTCTTCTCCTTGCAGAGTGGTATACGAGGAAAAGTAAACTTGTAATGGTGGATCGTGCGATGTTGTATGTTTAATAAGAAGCTCGGTTCCATGCCGGCCATGAAACATGATCTAGTAGGAACGATACCGTTGTGTTTCATGGTGATAGTCCTACGGCTGAAACACAAGATGACTACAGGAGCGTCTCAATCGAGACCTATGGTAAAGTTGATGCTAAACCACGGCTTGTAGTCGAAACCGGTGAGAAATTTTTCCACCTTCACGTGGTTAAAATAGTGCAAGGTCAATTTGCCCACTATAATCTCTCACGTTTTGTAACAGGGGTGTCATGGGCAGTATTCCAGACACTCCACCATCGCCGTAGTCGACAGCCAGGTAACAATGAGGTAACAGCCAGGTCGACGGGATTGGGCAACAATGAGGACCCACAATGATTGTATTAGGCCCTGTGAAGATGGTTTCGTCGTCCAATAGGCCGATCAAACGACGCACCTGTTGCTTATTGTTTTTTTTTTCATCAGAACGAGATCGGCGTATTCCAAATACCGAATATGCTTGAATTCGACCGTGACTGCCATCTTATTAAAGATGTCGGAACTGGAAGTCACCATCTTTTAATAGGGAAATGTAGAAGTCAAACATTTTTAAACAAAGATTGTAAACAACATTTTAAATAATACATTTCTTGTTAGGGATAGTGACTATATTTTGAGGTCTTGAATGCAGGGGCAAGGTTGGGATTTATAATCGGATTCTGTTTTAATGTAAACACTATATCGATTGCTGGCACAGTTCTGTAAGCAAAATTGGGTGAAAATTCGAAAAATTCGTCGCAAGAAAAAACTTCACCCGGAAATATTTCAATTTTACGCCATCCAATCTCTCCCTTTTTCTTATACACAACAGTGCATGGCTTTCTCCATAAGGAAAGAGCGGCAAAAACGTTCGTTTTGTAAGCATACTTGTCCAGTTGTTTGGCATACTTGGTGACGCAACAGAACTGAAAATCTGCATCAAAAACGTCTTTTATCTCCTTTCTTCGATTTTCTTAATACACGAAGGCCAATTCTCTCTACCGTCGTGACAAGCTTGGAGTCGTTGTCCATGGCAAAACGAGTAGGGGAAAGGAATGTTGTCGCACCATTCCATGTTTCTTTCAAAAACATTGTAAAAATGGCACGTGTCTTCAGTGTTGAATAGTTTGTATACTTACATCGTGCCATCTCCCCACACCCTTTCGCACCATTTGGCTTCGGAAACCATTTATCTATAACGACTCTAAAACAAACAAGGAGAAAAATAAAACCTGAGAACGCTCTTAAGACCACTCCCTCTGAAACGGAGCGATGCGACTCTCCAAGGTATCGTATAAAACTAGCTCACCTAACTGCTTTTAATCTAAACAAATATGTTGTGCAGCTATCGGGAGAGTGCGAAGCTTCATACTGCCTCCCTGAGCCACACACGTCTACAACCCTTTTTCTCAGTCTAAGTTTAAGCTTTTTGACAACCATGTCACCAACATGGAGGCTGATCGTTGTGTTGTTGCTGGTTTGTTTGGGGTTGACTCTTTGGCTGGCAACCCCCCCCCCCCCCTTCAACCAGTCTTCCAACAATGTTGTCAGCTAACGACTCAACGTTGTCGATGGAAAGGACGGACCTTCCATCTGAAGAGTTCACGACAGGGCCGTCAACGGACATTTCATCTTTCCAAGAGGCGGCCTCCTTTCCATCCACAATAGAAACAACGGCAACAACTACCGCTACCGCCACGCGCTCAACTGGCCGCTCAGCTACAACCACCACACGCTTAACAACAACTCGTCTTGCCACTACCATTGTTTCAGCTACTAGATCGACTCGACTACTGTTCACCAGCCTTCCTCTACAGCAATAATAACAGTGTCAACTACCGCTACCGTCACGCGCTCAACTGTCCGCCCTACCACACACTTTCCCACTCACCATACATCGTCTATAACAGCCTCGACAAGACCTACACAGCACCCCCCTCCCCTCCTCCACCCTCTCTCCCTTCCACACCTTCTTCTACCATATCTACCGTATCAGCAGCATTACCACTTCCTCCTTCAGCGACAGGTAAAAAAGAAACAGAAATGTGTCAATTCCCTTTTTAATATTGTAATGAGAAAACCAAAACGAGTCTTTTTTTTCCCAGAATTACAAGAAAGTGATTTTTATGATGAGAGCGAGTGGGAAGAATAAAAGAACAAGATGAAAAGAAAAATAAAGGAATAAAAAATGTTAAACAATAAAGAAAAATAATATGTTAAAATAAATAAAGAAAAAAAAGGGTTGAAAGAAATAGAAAAACGAACTGACAGCGAGAGAGAGAGAGAGGGGGGGAGAGAGAGAGAGTAGCTGCACTGCCTGACCAAGGACACTGCTCTATAATGACTGTGTTAGAAGGCGTTATTTTTTAGTACCCCAAGGATACGATACATAACTTTGGGCGTCCATAAATCGTTTCGTAATAACAGCTTTGTAATATTTAATTTGAGCTGTAGTAAGAATGTGGTTGTTTTTCCGTACAATTTTATGAGGTTCAATTACGCCCAAATTACATTCTTTTTCGCCCAAATTGCGAATCATTTTGGATAGTAGATTAAAATCTAATATCTGTCCGTTTCGGAAACTGAGCGTAAATTCTCTGATTTTAATAATTTGTTTTGTTCCTTCTTTCGCATGGACGAGATAACCGTAATTTTTCGCGCCGTTACTGCAGAAATCTGTAATGTAAGTTTCGGGACCGAATGATGCTAGATCGTTGGTTAGGCTGCCTAGTCGTAAGTCGCTCAGAGCGGCAAGGCACTCACATGACACACTGCTAATATAGAATCCGTGTCGCAATATAACTGCCGCCCGGGCTCGTATAGTCTTAAAATCTTGAGTAAACGTAACCTCCCGTAACTCGTAATAAATGCAGAAATCACGACACTAACAGCTGAATTTCCTTCGCTCAAATTCGTGTCCGGCCTGAATCGAACCATCACTAAATCCGCCTCGAAATCCACCCATGTAACACAGGCTGTTGCATTCAGTACAAATTTGAAAAATTGACCCGGTTCCTCGAAATATTTTGTTGATATTTGATCTTCCCGCTGAGCTAGGTTCCCTCTGAGGCCGTTTAAGAGAGCTTTAGAGATAAGCCCGCTGCCAGGATTAACCCTAATACGTTCAGGGTTCAAGACAATCTTCTCAGACAGCTTCGGTGGTGCAATTTGGAGGATATCCTTCACATTCGAGTTTTTGTGCATAGAATGTTTGGATGTAGTTTGTAAATAACCCGCCAGCATTGTGTTCCAAATCGTAATGATCGCTGTTTGGGAAGTGGTACACACACAACAGTTGTACGATTCGGTAGCCATCTTCCACGGCCTGCTGCAGCTAGGGGCTGACAAAGGTACCTTCTAACGCTCTCTGCTCGTCGTTGTGCTTACACACATAGTCTGGGGGAGCGGGGGGGGGGGGGGGGTGGGGGGGAGAGTCCAGACAGCTTCCGCACAAACAAAAATAGAGCTTATTGTTGTGTTTGAGAGGTAGAGACGGAATATAAAGTCGTCGGGGGGTAGAACAATGGCACGTATGAGACCTAAATATTTGTTTATATCCGTACTACCTCCAAACTCTGTAATGATTTGATACAGTCCTGTAGGAAATTTCTCAAAAAGCATACAATCAGGGTAAAGGCTCGTTATATCCTGCGCAACAATCCGTTCGTCTTTGCCCTGAACGGAATGTAAGTGTTTGAAAGTACTGACCCGGTCGCCACAGTAAGCATCACGAGGCTGCAGAATTGGGGTCTTCCTGGAGCAAGCCTTTACAAAACCGGCTAATTCAGGATTTTTTTTAATGTCTTCACGTAGCTCGCACGACCATTTACAAACATATTTCACGTGCAATATCTCCTCCAGAGCCTTACGCCGAATGATACATTTTTCATACGCATCCTGAGCAGACAGTTGGCTAAAGGGGAGTATTTAGGAACGATTAGGCACACATTTTAAACAACCGGCTGAAAAACATCCATGCAGCTCGAACACAGTGTTGGCAGCTTCACTGTAACCGTCCACTGCCCACTTGCCACCGAGTTTCACCTCGCCACCATTCCATTTTCGGCGTGTTGAATGAAAGTGTTACGCTGCGTAGCTTCCCAAGTTATCCACATAATGCCTTCTCTCGAATACTGCCTGTCAGGGTGCTGCCCTCGTGAACCGATGCAGGTGATGGTATTCTTTCGAAGGTGTAGGGTTCTGAACAGCGTTATGGCCAGTTGAGGAAGTGATATACAAACATGAACCGGCTCCAGAAACAGACAAATTTCTTGAATCAACTCCTTGAATTTGATACAGCAGGCCATCAAAACGGTAACATCGTTACTACAATAGTCGATTAACTCGTTCTTGAAATTGAAAACGATGCCGTTAGCTCACTGTTGAGTATGCCACTGTATTAGTTCTTCTCTAGCAGTAGGAGTTAGGCTATCTGGATCATAGAAACTCAAGTCGGGGAGGGGCCCTACGTAATGATAATTATCAACAGTGTTGAAATGATGAGGAAATGTACCTTCTCTTACTGACGCATCCAGGCCCAAACTGGCAGGCAGTTTAGCTAGGCCTAGTGGCATGAATTTATAAGAGTCGAGAAAACGAAGCCCTTCTATCGTGGCTGTGAGGATCTTATTTCCACTATGAATGATCGAGGTCAGTTTAATGCCACGATCTAAGGCCCATCGCACGATTATGATTAGGTCAAAACCCCAAGACGCGTGAGCAATGGCACACGTGTCGCCATTGCTACCGTACGTGGTAAATAGCCACTCGCAGAAATCAACCAAAGTAGCCTGGCCGTTGTCGAAAATAACAACCTTATCACCACATAAATTGCAGATATCAGAATGTAAGCATTCTTCGCACACTACATTAGCAACTGCGAGATGCACTTCGTGTAGAAAAAATTCCTTCTCATTCAGGTCGAACATTTGCTTGTTTTGCGTCGTTTCAAAATCATAAACGACAAACCTTGCTGGCTTTTTTCGTTTCTTAGGCATTGGTAAGGGTTGAATAAAACAGTGATGGTAGAGTTCCACCCACAGTTTACAAACCTTGCACCGTCTCATTCCGCAGTGATGGGACGTATTTCGTTTGCCCTGATATGTCAAAAAACAGTCCTTACACTTGTGGAGAGATTCGCATACCGTGGCATCCTTAAAAGGAGGCTGGATGGAAAAATGTCTTCTGAAACACTCGCTGTTACGAAAAAGTCTGTTGCAAATGGTGCACAGTATTCACTGTTTGAGATAGCAGCGGTGCTTAGGACTATGGCAACTGTAACATTTAAACTTCTGACAGCTGTGATGTTTTTTGTTAGAGTAAGGCTTCAAACAATTATGACAAAAAAATCTAGCGCTAAAGAGGAAACGAGGTTTTAAACCTCCGACGTAATGGTCATCGTATAAAAATAAATAAATCCTCTTTTCCGCAGGGGGCCCTTCGTACGAAATTTGACATTTTGTCCCTACTTTTTCAAACACTACGATTTGAAAACCTTGAGTTGCCAAGTAGTTCTGAAATTCATGCAGATCCACCAAGCTGTAACCACAGGAGCGGAAAGCCTCTTCCGCAGCCTTGTGGAGTGCGATGCCGAGTTGCTTCTGGAGTTGAGGAAATTTTCGCAACTTCCTATACAAAAGCTTGTCTTCCACATGTGCTTTGCAAACTACCAAACTTCGAGATAGACAGAGATTGTCGCTATAGTTTTTAATACAAACAATAGACCTATGCTGACCCGTATCTAGCTATAGTGAGATATTCGTTTTTGCCTGCCTTTTTTAGGGAATTTTCCAGCACCATTGAACGTGTCAATAACAGTTATCTTAAGCTGCCAACTTGAAAAGATGTCCAAACTCTTAGCCGACTGATTCAAACGGATCAGAAGCGATAAAAGATTTTCAACCAAGAAATTCTGCTTTTTAGTAAATGGTAAATAAAGAAACTCGTCCACCCCAACTGCACAAATCGTCACATCTATTAAGTTGTGAGAACGAACATTTTGCAACAAACGATCAAACACTTCATTGAACATGCCGTCTATGTATTCGATGGGGTTGAGACTATTCTCGGTTAAATATTGAACAGTTACCGGTTTGAACGCTATTTCGTATACTATAGAAACAGTCTTAAATTATTTGCTGGCTTTCCCTCGATATTTTCTGATAATAAATTTCGTGTTATTATCTAGCTGTTCTGGCTCGTTGCTACAGGCATGGTCTGCAACACTCCCCCCTGCTCCTCCATCACCCCCCCCCTCCCCCACCCCATTGACAATGCTTCGATTGCTGTTGTGTTAATGATGATGAAGAACTGCCTGAGCATACAGAAAAAAAATAGGAAGAGAAAAAAGGGGGGAAATTATAGTTGTTTACATTTGTATTCTCGGGGCAAAAGGACCCACTCGTGCGCCTTCTGAGAGAGACTATTTCTACTACATCCAAAACAAATCTTCCGTTTAGCGATAATTCGGTTTTCGCAGCATGAGTGGGCGACTTCTTGTTGACATTTCCCACATTCTAGTTGAGAGTTGCAACTTTCATTGATAACAATGACGTGGGGGAGGAGGAGAAGGACTGGCCGGTGGCAATTCTTCGTTATTTTTTTTGCTTTTTTTTTTACGGCTGCTTAAGTTCTTTAGCGCCATCTCTTTTCCGTGAAATAAGTGACTCGTTACTGCTCGTTGAAGGGTTTGACGGCTGTAATTTATTCTGTTCCTCGAGTTCCGCCACTATCGTATTCATTCCCCCCGAGGGTTTCAGCGATTTTCCGATGCAACACAGCGACAGTTGTAGCTACTGATGGCATGAGGTAACAACAATGTAGAAGGTCAAGTTCGTTAAGAGTCACGGAAGAATTTTTCGTTTTTAATACAATAACATTGTCGGCGAGCAGGTTACAACTCAAATCTTCTACTTTAACATCCAGTTGTGTTACGGCTTCTCTTGCATAAATTGCGTTTTGTAGCGTGAACCATTGCTGCTGAGTAATTTCGACATTTTTAGATACGCGACCTATGATGATTTTAACGCCGTGAGTAGTAGAGTTTGCCCCATTAGTGCAAAGCAGTCCTTATACACTTCCAATTTGAGTATTACACTGTGGGGAAAGACAGACAGAGAGAAAATACAATGCTGATAACTCAGCAATCCTCCCCCCCCCCCCAACTGACGCTGATCTAAGGATATCGTTTTGCCGTCGTCTCTGTGAAATAAGGCTGTTGTTTTGTACAAATTTGGATGCCTGTGCAAAATAAGATTAATTCGTTTACCGAAATTCCACGTCCGGGTAAAGCCGTGTCGGACTGGCGGCTTAAATACATCTTGTTCAGATTATCCCTCTCCAAAATAAATTGTCGCCACAATTCTTCGTCAAGTGTGACTCCCTGCCTTGAGGGGTTCAAAGAGGACGCTGGGACAATCATCTTACGAATGTGAACGTGAGGCTTATTGGCGAATAGCGTTGCCTGGACGTATGTATAGCCTCCTAAGTAGACAACTTGGTTTTCGTCTGTCATTTTTTGATATTGTCTAGTAAAGAGAGAAAACGTACTCCTAGACTTTATCTAAAAAATATTATCTAAGTCTTTGATGAAAGAAATTTGACGAAACAGAACTAATAACAAGCTTAAAAAGTAAGGAAAGGCTTTCAACTTACATTTCTTCAGGCAGGTCTTGACGGTGTGACGGTTGACGGACAGTGCGACAACCAACATTGAAACATCCTTGCTTATATACTAGTTAGTTGGCATGTAAAATATTTTCTGCATGCCATTATTATGCATGTATCGTTTTTCCACTCTTTTGATCATGCCAACATTTCAAAGTTTGGCCAATGAGAAACGTTGAATTCGAGTTGTTACGCTTTTCCCACAGTTTAGTAAGCATTCATTATTTTTTGTACCGTTTCAGAACAGAAGATAGTATGCATTAATTTTTCAAGACCGTACAAGTAGAAATAATGATATCTATAATTTATATTGTTCGTCATAGCTAGAATATGCATTAATTTTTCAAGACTAGGATCTGCATGACAAACAAACAACATTCCACACAAGTACTTGCATTAATTTTAGAGTAAGAATGGCTTTGGCATCTGTAATTTGCAAGTTTTAGGAATGATGCCTACTTGTCATACAAATCCTGAATTGTATAGTTACACACAAGTCTTGCATTAATTTCCAGAATTGAAAGATTTGCATGACAACGTGAGAAAGCAACATGGCCATACGTTATAGCCAACAGCAGTTCGACTAGCAACAGGTGGGCCCACATTTCTATAATCTTTTCATAGAGTTTGGCGTCTGTAATTTATATTTTTACAATCTTTTCATTCAGAATGAGAATAGAGCTTAGCGTCTGTAATTTACTTTGTTCACCACTATTAAAGTTGTCAAAGCATCACATAATAAAGTCTGGATGTATTTAAAGATTTTTTAATTTTATTTTTGTCTACATCCTAGCTAGAAACAAGCACGATTTCGTTACATAATAAGAAGGCTGTTTGAAAAGAAATAAGAACCAGTCTTTTTTGTTTGTTTTATTTTTGCCTTACATCCTAGCTAGCAAAATGAACTTGTCATTCGTGGTGTTATTAGATTACCATGAGTATGTATAGTCCAGCTTCTCCTAGCGAACAAGGAACAGAGCCGAACAGCGAATTAGATTCAGAAGGAAATAATTGTACTAGCCCATCACCTTCATCTCAAGAAGATGGGGAATTTAATGATTCACAGGCTGAGCCAAGTGACGACGAGGCATTAACCCTTTCCAGTCCTTCATTATAAGAAGTCGGCGATGAGGATTCTAGCACATCGTTTACAGTACCAGTACAAAACCGTCGCTAATGATGAGACACTTACTCATCCTAGCACCTTAGCACATATTCACAATGGTAAAAAAGGTTGTAAAAACCGAGGTAAGGCTACAAGATGTGTTAGTTTTAAACAGCGAGCTCTTCATCAGAAACTAATAGGGTACAAGCTTGAGCGGATAATGGAATGTCAATATCACAAAATTATACGGAATTATCTTCCAGGAGACTACCATGTTAAATCACCGGTCGAGCAAATATTTAAAAAGAAACATTTGCCAGAACGAGCTGTCAGAATAATCCACCCGTCAGTCGAAACGGATCCAGTCGTATTTACAAATCCAACTTTTCGACCAGGCATGAAACAAAACTAACTACAAAAATTAAACGTAACCAATATTAGAATGCGCCGTGTTTGGCTCGTTACTATTATGATGATGCAACATATATACCATTGTAGTCAAGATAACGACATAGAATTGTTGAGTCATATTAGAGACTGGGAAAGACACGATGTCGAACACGCTGAGGCTATTTAAAAAAGTATCTTCAAAGAACTTCGAGATAAAGATTTGGAGAATATATATTCTGACATGCCAAACGATGTCATTCTGATGAATTTAAACACTGCTTAAAGGAATTAGGCTATCTATTTTATCTTTTTTTTGTCCCAATAAAGTTCTTTTCCTTTCTGGGCTAGAACCCCCTTCCCTACTTAGTTTAAGACATGTGGTAAGTATGTTTACTTATTTTTATAAAAATAATAGAATGTGTCAAGTTGAATGAGTTTAACATTACGAAAAATGATAAAGTCTTTCACTCATTTTAAGAAAACTCGACATTAAAAAGCGTTACGGCTATCACAAAGTAGGTTTCCACATAGCCTATCTTTGCTCGACTGTCAGTTGGACGCAACAAATTACCCCCTTAGTCTAAGACATGGCTTATTTTATAAAAATAATAGAATGTGTCAAGTTGAATGAGTTTAACATTACAAAAAATGATTAAGTCTTTCTACATTAAAAACGTTACGGCTATCACAAAGTAGGTTTCCTCATAGCCTAATTTTGCTCGACAGTCAGTTGGACACAACAAATTATCCCATCGTTTTAAAGCCCCCATACTAAATTGCGCACAACAAACCAATACTAAACCTAGGTTAAAGGCAGTTTCCACCATCGTTTTAAAGGACGCACAACATCCCAATACTCCCCACACTAAATTGCACACAACAAGTCTATACTAAACCCTGGTTACAGGCAGGTGTTCCCAAAATTAGCATTGATTTGAGTTAGGACGACCTATTGACCGCCATATTAGGGGTCTTTTGGGTGATTAGTAACTACTTATCTAAACTAGGAAGAAACTAACATGAAACTACCAAAATATTAGTACAAAACTAACAATAAGCTAACATAAAAATATCAGATATTAACGCGAAACCAGCAAGAAACTAACACAAAACTAACAAAATATTAGACCTAAACTAACAAGAAACTAATATGAATCTAGATAAATATTATTACAAAACTAGGGGGAAACTAACATGAAACTAGAAAAATATTAGCATGAAGCTAGTAAGAAACAAACAGAAAGCTAGCAAACTATTAACATGCAATTAGCAAGAACCTAACAAACAACGTTCAAGAAACTAAACATGAAACTAGCATGAAACTAACAAACATTAAGAAGAAACTAGCAGGAAAATAGCAAAAACTTGCAAGCTGATATGACATTCGCATAAAACTAATACGAGACTAGCAAAATAATAACACGAAAATTTCACGAAACTAGCACGAAACTAACACGAAAGTAGCAAGAAATTAACTGGATGCTAGCAAGAATGATAGACGTAAGGTACAGAGATGTAAACACAAAGGGTACTTGTTCATTTCTAACAAAAGTTTGCCCTGAATGTGATCCAACATATTGCCGACAGATAAACTGGCAAGAATCTAACACGAAAGTAGCAAGAACCTAACAAAAAACGTTCACGAAACTAATACGAAACTAGCAGAAACCTAACAAAAACTAACAAGAAACTAGCGAGGACGTAACACGAAACTAGCAAGATATTATCACGAAACTTGCAAGAAGCCAACAGGAAACTAGCAAGAAACTAAAGGAAACTAACAAACACCTAATACGAAACTAGCAAGAACATAACACGAAAGTAGCATGAAACTAACACGAAACTAGCTAGGAACTGGCAAGAAACTAACACAAAACTAGATAAATATTAGCACTAAACTAGCAATAAACTAACACGAAACTAGCAAGATACTAGCAAAATATAAGTACGAAACTAGCAAGAACCTAACATGAAACTAACAAGATGCTAACACAAAACTAACAAGAAACTAATGCATAACTAACAAGAACCTAACACAAAACTAGCATGAAACTAACAATAATTGACAGGAACAACTTGCCAGAAGCCAATATGAAACTAACGAAAAAGTAACACGAAACTAGTAATAAACTAATGTGGAATTTACATGACCCTATTATGAAACTAGTACGAACCAGATATGAAACTAGCAAGAACCGAACACAACACAAAACTATCAAGAAACTAGCAAGAAACTATCAAGTACCTAACACGAAACTAGCAAGAAATTAACACGTAATTAACAAAAAAACTAATACAAAACTGGCAAGTAATTAATTATTAACTGGACACTACCAAGAAAGATATAGTAAGGTTGTGGGTGATGTAAACACAAAAGGTATGTGTCCATTTCTAACAAAAGTTTGGTCTTGGTATGATTCAACATATTGCAGACAGATCAACTAGCGAGAACCTAACACGAAACTAGCAAGAAATAAATACGAAAGTAGCAAAAAAACTAATACGAAACTTTGCAATAACTCAACATGAAACTAGCAAGATGCTAACACGAAATTAGCATGAAACAACTACGAAACTAGCAATAAACTAACACGAAACTATCAAGAAACTAGCAAAATATTAGTACTAAACTAGCAATAAGCTAACACAAAAATATCAAAATATTACCACTAGACTAGCAAAATTGTAGACCTAAATTAACCACACATATTATTACATATCTAGCAAGAAACTAACATGAAACTGGAAAAATATTAGCACGAAGCTAGCAAGAATAACACAATAGCAAACTATTAACACGAAAGTAGCAAGAACCAAACAAATAACGTTTAAGAAACTAAAAAACATGAAACACGCAGGAAAATAACAAGAACTTGCAAGAAGCTGATATGACACTAGCAAAAACCTAACATGAGAGTAGTAAAATAACACGAAAATCTCACGAAACTAGCAAGAAACAAACACGTAATTAGCAAGAAATTAACTGGATGCTAGCAAGAATGACAGACATAAGGTACAGACATGTAAACAAAAAGGGTATTTTCCATTTTTAATAAAGATGTGATCCAACATTTTGCAGACAGATAACTAGCAAGAACTAACAAAAAATGCTCCCAAAACTAATACGAAACTAGCATGAAACTAACAAGAAACTAGCCAAGACCTACCACGAAACTAGCAAGAAATTAATAATTAAAAGTAGTAAGATGCTAACACAAAACTAGCATGAAACTAACACGAACCTAGCTAGGAACTAGCAAAAAACTAACACGAAAGTAGCTAAATATTAGCATTAAACGAGCACGAAAATAAAAAAATGTTAACGTGAAACCAGCAAGAAACTAACACGCAACTAGCAAGATAGTAGCACGAAACTAGCGAAAAAATGTCGCCTACGATCAAGTCTGGAAACCAAATGGTGAAAATTAACACAAAAAGAGCACTAACATAAAACATGCTCTTTAGAAAATAAAGACATTGGGAGTGGGAGGGAGCAGTGCCTCTGTTACCATTATGCATACGATTACGCATTAACTTAACCTAAAAGCTACCTTTTTGGGATGGAGACCATAGCAATTTTATTGGCCCAAATCTCGCAAAAGGGCGAATGTTTTCATTGAATTCCAAAAGGGGAAGGGTAGTATTTAATTCAACTACCCATCCGAATTTAACTACGTGTAGCAAAGGGGAGGTAGGGAAGAGAAGTGACGATAGGTGTATAGGAGGAGAACAGAGAAGGGAGGAAGAGGATGGGAGAAAAGGTATGGGGAGAAGGGAGAGAGACAATTGCAGGAAAAAGAGTATTACAGAAAGAAAAAACTGCCCGCCCTGCACTGTACGTTCAGGCAACACTGAACGAAAACTGGGAAAGAACCACGGGTGAAACTATACTACGGGCGAAGCCAGGTACGACTGCTAAGTTACAGTATAACCATGCTTCATCAATCACAGTACACTAACAAAATTCAAAGCCATTTCAAGACTCTGACATAAAATACTCACCTCTTTAAGCCTTGTATATTGGTTTTTCGAAGTTAAAGCTTACTAAAGAATTCAAGGTTTTTAAAGAATTCAAACCTGTCTAAGTGCATCCAGAATAGAATAGAATAATATAGATGGCACCGAGCTAGGGCTAAAACGATGGCGCCCAAGGTCCATGTACGGAACCTTGTGATACACCAGAGGTAACTGGAGCCCAACTGCTAGGAGAACCGCGAAGGCAAACACATTGGCGACGATTGTATAAATAGGAGTGATGCCAGGACACCAAAGTGAAGGGAAACCAAGGGTGAAAAATTTGGTAATAAGCTTGGCATGTGATATGGAATCAAATGCCTTACTAAAGTCAAGGAAGATGATGTCACATGGGACACCGTAGCCAATGTATTGTGTGATGGAGTTGTATGTGCAAAGCAAGTTGCTGAGGCAAGAGCGTCTAGGAAGGAAACCATGTTGTGTGGGAGAGAGGATGTTGAGATTATAACAGGTTTTTAGAAGATCGCTATGAACGAATCTTTCTAAAATTTTGGAAGCAACAAGTAGAAGACTGATAGGCCGATAATTAGCGACTTCGTGAAAGGAACCACTTTTATGTATTGGAGTGATGTTTGCATCCTCCAGCTGGTAGGGATGGTACAAGTTCAGATGGAGGTGCAAACAATTGTGTAGAGTGGGAGAGCGAGAGTAGGTGCCCCAAGAAGACTCATCCTTAAGTGCAAGAAGAGCAGATTCAACTTGGGTGATATTAAAAGAGATTTTTCCTGAATTGCACGTGAAAGGAGGGGGAGACAGCGTTGAAGGATTTAGTGTGGAAGTAAAGAAATTATTAAAAGTAGCAGCAATACCGGCATCTTCGAGAATGTCATTTCCACCAGTGTCTTTAAAGCAGTTGATGGGAGTGGTTTTTTTGTTCCTATTAATGTACTTAAATAGTAACTTGGGCTGGCGTTTAGCTTGAAGAATAAGGTTGCTTTCGTACGAGTATTGGTCCTGGCGAATTTCAGAAACAGCTGCATTACGTGCAGGTTTGAAAGCAACCAGGTTGCTGGGTGTAGGAGCATTTCTGAAGCGGTTATAGGTCTTTTTTTTGTGTGATTAACTGAAGTGCGAACAGTGATATTTGACCAAGGGGGGCTGGAGTGAGACCCTTGGTTAGCTTAAGGTACAAAGTTAGTGACAATGTCTTGAATAAACTCGTTAAGTATAGAAAGTTGAGAGTCGACAGCGAATTGGTCTGATTCAGAAGCCCAGTCAATGCAAGGCATAATTTCGCTTATGAGAATGTAATCCATCTTGCGAAAATTAGGGCGGGTAGTTTTGGCACAATATAGAGAGAAACCGACATTAATATCAAAATTAAGGATATCGTGGTCAGTACGACCAAGAGGAGCATGATGAAAACCTGGAGTGATTTGGAGTTCCGGAGAACTGATAATAAGGTCGAGAAAACTGAACTTCTGGCCAAAACGATGCCTGGTTGGGCTAATCACATGTTGGCAGAGGTCGAAATCTTGCATGAATTCAAGGAATTCAGAAGAAGCGCTAATTTCAGATTGAGTAGTAAAATTTCAACCCAGTTAATCGAAGGAAAATGTCACCCATAAGGAGAGTACGGAGGTCAGGTGAGGAATCCATAGAGTGATTGAAAAAGGGCAGCAAACCGGGCCAGTTTTTAGGAAGAGCGTTACTGGGAATGCGGTAACAGCACCCAATTGTTGTGAATTTGACACAACACCAAATGGTTTCCCATTCCCCAGTTGGGTCTGTGTTGACATGAAAAAGGAAAGAAGGGATGCTGGATTTAATGTAGAGCGCAACGCCACCGTGGGTGGCACCAGTTCTGTTGCCACTATAGAGTGTAGCCAGGAATAGTCATCGAGGAAGAATCAGCGGACGAGGAAAAGTGGGTTTTGGTAATACCGATGTCTGGTTTTTCAGCGGCAATACATATTTTGTATTTTATTTGGAAAGCCCAAGAAATTGAAACAATTAACTTTGAGAGAGTGGAAAGTTTTGTTCAAACGAGACCGTGAAGAATGTGTTGTCCCTTATGCTGCTGGGTAGAAAGTGGATCATTAACCTTGAATTGGTAAGGGGTGAGGGTTAGCTTCCTCTGCAGGTTCATTGGTAGGCCATTATTTTTTGATGTACTGGAGTTTATGAAATCAATTGACAGACTCCACATAATCCTAGGACACCAACCAGATATGACCTGAAATACTAACCTCCACTCGTTATAATTCTGTACATTTTCTGGCATTTGAGAAAGAAGTATGCAAGTGCCGGTCATAATACCATGTGAACATTTTGGCCTAAACCACTTTTACTGGCATAAATAACTGCCCACCCCTGATGTTCAGTTAGCACTCCGTCATCAGTATTTACCATATGGCTGCCTCCATCGAAACTCAGCTTTTCTGACAGCCTCTTGGAGCATGGCCAGTAAACTATCTGGCCCGACCTACAACGATATTAGGGAGTAGACAAAATGCCCACCACGTCTGGTTCATTTTGTCAGGGTAGCATCTATGTACGGATAGATGCGACATCTACAGTATTGGTAGCTAGTGACAATTTTCGAAAAAATAATTTAAATTTTTACGTAGATTTTCGTGGCAAAATTTTATTATCCATAAAAGTATTTTTAAATTGTTTTTCAAAATATCACTTAGCCAGAGTTAAGCTATACTCTGCGCTTGCAAAAAATAATCGACACGTTTGTTGGTTTGTTAGTTTGTTGTGGTGCCGCCTTTGGTTGACAATGAATAAATCAATCGCATAAGTGGCGTTTTCAGTGGCCATATTGCCCACCACAATCACGTATGCTATTTTTCATCCAAGTTCCGGCCGGTACTGTATGTAGTAGAGCCCTGCTTGTAGTTTATGTTTTTAGCCTTTTGCTTCAAAGCTTCTGAAGAATTCTGCAATTCAGGCCTAACAAGACGAAATATCGAGCTGTTTTTTTTTAATTTTAAACTTGGCAAGTTTCTAGCAAGTAAGTAAAATTGCATTTGTTATCGGTCACCATTAATAAAAATTTAAGGATAATTGTTGCACTTGCACAAAATGATAATAGAAACCTACTTTAATATTTTCTCCTTCTTAAAACTCACAATTCAAGAATCAATTTACAATAAAGCTATATTTTATTCGAACATTCATACTTTAAAAAGGTACAATGCAGAACATCTTATAATTACCGTATATATAAAATCACAACAGTACCAAACTCCACAATTAGTACAAAATTGGACAATGAAATTTATTCAGATCAGAAAGGGCAACTACAAGTAAACATTAATTAATCATGCCTGGTTACGGGGAATCCTTAAATATTCCAAATAGTGGTCGACCGAAACCGATTTTTTTCACTTTCAGCCGAAACCGAAACCACTGCCGAAACCAGTGATTTAGTTTAGGCCGAAATCGAAATCACTACCGAAACTGGCAATTCGGTTTCGGCCGAAACTGATTGATCGATTTCGGTAGTGGTTTCAGTTGAAACCGAATTACCAGTTTCGGTAGTGATTTCGGCCAAAACCGAAACCACTACGGAAATCGATCAATCAGTTTCGGCCGAAACCGAAACTACTACCGAAACTTGAACCAAAACCTAACCTGAAAAGTATCAATTTTAATAATTTGAAACAAAAGCAGGAATAAAATCATAAAATCATGAATGTGTGGCCTCCCACCATCCCCTCCCCCCTACTCCTCCAACAAAAATTATGTTTTAGAATTAAAAAAGAACTTGTCAGTCTTGCTACAAGACTTCAGGATTTCCGTTTGTATATTTTTTTTTGTCTCTACTCATTTTTTGTTTTAAAAGTAGTCTTATTTTATTCGTGTTAGTCCAGGGCACGGAAAAAGGCTTTTCATTCAGGAAGTAAGAAATTTGCTTGAAAACATAAATAAAGACAAATGCAAGCATAAATACCCTCCAGTGCAACGAAGTTATATAAATATTTTGAATTTGGATTTTTAAAAAAATTGTATTTATTATTGATGGGCATGGCAGATGCAAGCAGGATGTGTGATGGTGCCCCTTGAATGTCAACACCACAAAGCTACAGCCTAGTAGTCTGCACGGAAATTGGATACTGCCAGGAGGTAGAACTGGTTTCGGCTTCACCGAAACTGAAGCATAGGATTCAGCCGAAACCGTAACCGAAACCAGTTCGTCGGTTTCGGCCGAAACCGAAACTGAGCTGTTAACTGCATGGCCGAAACCAGAACCGAAACGGAAAATTTGCTGATTTTGGTGCCGAAACCAAAACCGAAACCGAAATTCGGTCGACCTCTAATTCCAAAGTTGTTAAATTCAATAAACGAATAATAATAACCCCAAAATAAATGCAATACTATGTCTGCTATTGCAACTGAAAAAATAAAATTTGTTGACCACAGAATGAAGTCAGTCAATCACTGCAAACCCCTATTTATGGAATCTGGATAGGCCAAGAAAATGTGGTGGCTTGTTCACAGTCTCAGGAAAAAGATCATCATGCAAGACAAAACCTATGTGTAAAATATTAAATTGACTTTAAACGTATTCCTCCATTTAGTTATAAATATAAATAGAGCAATAGTTTTAAAATTGATTTTATTTTAAAGTCGATTTGAAAGTCGATTTTGCGGTTTTGTTCTAAAAGAAGTATTAAGGAAACACTGAATTTAGGAATAAAAAAAC
>JAHWFP010001537.1:0-37313 GCA_023313725.1 Lithobius niger | reverse complement strand
CCTGTGGTGTAAGCCAGAAGTCTCTAGTTGCAACCGTTCTAAAGTTATTTCTAATAAACGATCTAATCTACATTTATCAACGAACTTGGCCTCCAAATGGATAAGAAAAATTGTTACTCACTGCTGATTTTAACAGGACTAATGTTACAGCATAAAGTGCTTGTCTGTTAATTAATAATTATTAATATCAATATTTTCACATCTTCACAAGTCACTTAACTGTGCGCAGAAAATGTTCGGATTGCGTACACTGTTTTATTTTTTTTAGGTAATGTCGTTTTTGTGGGTATGGCTTATCTGGCGAGTGCGGCTTGTATGGTATTTCAAATACTTAAAACATTTGAAAGTACTTAATTATTTTGAATAAATAAATAAGAATAATATTTTTTCATAATTTTGTATTAACATGACACTAACTAGGCCTATTGTGTATGTGCATTTAGGCCTAGTCATAGTATTACTAAGCCTTAACATGTATAGTAAGTAGGCTTACTGTAGGAATAGAGCTGTTATGACCAATTGATCAAATTAAGACAGCTTGGCCTACGCGTTGTGAAATATCGCAATAATCGCAAATATCGCATATCAAGGTGCTGCAATAATCGCGTAGTGGAAATTTCATTATCGCCCATCCCTAGTGATACTATCACCGATTGAAAGTAGGCAGAATCTTGCAACATCTGGCGCTGTCTACTACTATCTAACACTTGCATGCACCAAGCGATGGAATGCACAACGGCATTTCTTGAACGAAACAAACAAGCCATGACCTCCACGGTGTTTTTAGCCTGCTAGATTGTTAAAGTACAATTACATCCATTTTGACATGCATGTTTGACTTTCGGATCACGTACACAATAACTAAACACGAGAATTGCGGTAAGAATACGTTACTTACGTCCGATATAACAATTTAATTACTGCATCACCAAAACACGACACGGAGATCGCCATTGTTTTGCTGGAACGCTCAGAAATTAATGCCGACAGATGTCACTTTTCGATTTCGACTCGCAGCCGATTGAGATAGCTGTATTGACTGTGAGGAGCTCAAACGCCTAACGGCTTTAGTTGGCCGGCAGTGTAGTGGCCAGCTACGGCAGTCAGACGCTTGAGCTCCTCACAGTCAATAGAGCTATCTCAATCGGCTGCGAGTCGAAATCGAAGAGATCCGTCTGTCGGCATTAATTTCTGCGCGTTCCAGCAAAACAATGGCGACCTCCGTGTCGTGTTTTGGTGATGCAGTAATTAAATTGTTATATCGGACGTATATACGTAACGTATTCTTACCGCAATTCTTGTGTTTTGTTATTGTGTAAGTGATCCAAAAGTCAAACATGCATGTTAAAGTGGATGTAATTGCCCTTTAATTTTGTGGGTCTCGGTGTAGCGTTTGTCTCTGTTCTCTGTATTTTTCCCCTGTTTTGTTTTATGTAATGATTACTGGTTTTGTATATCTTCTTTTCCCCTTTGCTTCTTTTAATTCTGGGCAGGTGTCAGTGGACCTAAACAGTCAATTCCTAGTCCTTAGCAGGGACTTGTATGTGGAAAAATATTATTATTTTTATTATTTTATCATTATTGAATGAAAATTTGGTACGTCGTCGTGCACCTGGGAGCAAGCTGTAAAGGTTAACAATATCACTGCCGCTAAATGGCGCCAGGGTATTTTCGTTCGCTTTTCCATCGGTGGTAGTGCCACTTTAATAGGCTGGACCCGTTTTTTTTTTCAAGTCGGTCCCACAGAGGTGGAGACCAATGACGCGTACTTAACAACGTCCCATGGCAAACTGACGATTCGCTCCGGTAACGCACACAGGGAGGCGAACTCACGTCCAAGATAAGCCAGAATAGAACCTTTTCTCTATGGACATAATTATTATGATAAGCCGCACAGAACCGATGCCAATTAACAGGATGTGAAAAAAGGCAACAAATGAATTGAACGTTAAAAAAAAAGAGCGTTAGAGCTCGTAGCCAACAGCACTGCAGACACACAACTACAAAACGGAACGAACGAAACGAAAAACGAAACGAACTCAAATTTGAACACCAATTCAAGGGAGCCAAACAAGACTAATACGAAACATAATAAAGCGCCTGTAATGCACAAATTGAACACTGCCACACACACACACACACGTACTCACACGCATGGCCTATTTCGAACACAAATTTCAAACAAATTATAATCTGAACTCCAAACAGGGGAATAATAACAATACAAATCCCCAAAACGCTAAAACACATTAAACACATGTACTCACACAGACACTTTTACTCAGGTATGGCCCCATTTAACAAATTGCAATCACTTTCTGATTTTACCACCGAGTAAAAACAATCCTTAGCCTAGTCCCCAGAATTCGACAAAGCAAACGCCCTTAACAAGGAAAAGCCGCCTTGCATATGTTACACATTACCAAAAGCAAATTATGGTCTGGTTTTATATACTTTTGACATTACAAATGCACCCAAAAAATATAGCCACTCACACGAAACAGAATTACAACGTAAACCCAGAAACACAGGCTAACAAAGGTCAACTAAGAAAATGCCTGTTATAATAAACACATCAACATAATAGACCCACTTACAGACATGGCCCAATTCAAACACAAATTACGTTAACTTTCTAATGTTACCAAGCAGTGGCGTAACTAAAGGTTTATACTGAGGGGCAACACTAACCATTTAGCCGAATGGTATGGAGGGAGAGACCAATAACAGCTTTGGGGTCTGTGACGCATTTTTGCCATTTTCTGGTCTTGTAAAGTGCTGTTGGAAACATATTTGCAAATCGGTTTTGCTGACTGCATTATATGAATAAAAAAATTTGTAACGTAAATCTTTCAGTTTTTCATACTAGATACTTTATTTTTTTTTTATAAATAAAATACGTCTTCAGGATAGTCAAGGGTTTTTCAGGTTGCCAAAAGGGACTTGGCCAATTTGCCAAATGAACCTTCAAAATCTTACGGAGTGGACGAATCGCCGCTTTGCCCACCCACTAGTTACGCCACTGTTACCAAGTAATAAAAACAATCCTTGTTTCTTCGAGTTCAAACTGCAGTATTCGTTTCCTTCGTTTCAGTATCCGTCTGTCTTCACAACTGCGAGTTTGTGGGGGGGTACGAGCTCTAATGCTTTTTTTTTTCTAAACGTCGAAGCCGTTTTTTGTTGGGTTAATTACGTTGTGGTTGTGTTAAACTGTTGTGGACTCGTGGTTGCGGTGGTGAAAATTTAAAATGGAGAAACAGGGAGCTAAGAAGGCGAAGACTCTGTCGAGCAGAAGCTCTGTTATTTTAGACGGGAAAGGACGTTCTTCAAAATGCAGCTGTTCTCCCGAGTTACAAAGGCATGATTAGGTGTTACCACAGCAACCGACTGCAGCTAAAAGGAGACGGAAGCACGGAACCTTCTTCGGGAAGTGAGGCAGAAAGAGTTGCCAGGTGAATTATTGACTCAGGGGACGCACCCTCCGTTCCTGTTGTATCGACGAAACACGTGATGGCCTGGTTTTATTATACAACAAGAATTACAAGACCCTCATGAAACTAGTAAAGAGTAGATGCTACTCCGTTCTTGAAGTCTAAAACACAGAATCTAAAACAGACGCCGGAAATTTATTGGACATTTGCACTTGCTAGTGTCGTGATATAGCTGCGTGTACCTGCGAGAAAACACGCGGAGTTCCTGGAAGGGAATGGTGACAATTCCCGGCTGAACAAAGGACTGGAAGAAAGACGGCCATCGGAAGTTCGGATATCGCAACAACACAGCCTCTGCAAAGAAGGGTGGAAAGATTACGTTGAGAAACCAAATAGATATACGATTCCGGCTTAAAAAAAGCTTGTTATTCCCAAGAAAGAGCGTATACCTCTGACTCTTAATGGACACGGTTGTTTCAGATAAGGAAAATAAGAATTCCCAAGACAGTTTTAAAGGGGGGGGGTCATCAACGAAAGGGGCAAGAATGACACAGAACTTGAATCGGAAACAGACACAGATAAAAACTTCCAGTGGCTTTTTCTGGGGCCGCCCATCTTATAGCATCGTCCCCAGTGCGCATGCCGAGTTTGGCCGTGATCCTTTTAGAGAAACGTTATGGGGAAGAAGTAGTCAGACCAACATCGTGTCAAATGAGGATTAGCATATGTTTCATGATGCACAGGCCTGCAAACCTAATGGAAGCATCCAGTAGAACTGTTGCCAAAATTACCATGCGGGTTCTTGATGATTCGAATCGAATTGCACCAAAAAACCCCACGTACAAAAAAAGGGTTTAACGAGCGTTAACCCCACGTACATAGTTGACACGAACAATGTCAGAAGGGAAGTAGACAAGAAGTAGACTAATCCGAGAAAAGGAGTGACAATGAATAAATACGGATGCAAACCTATTCAGGTTGCCTTTTGGACTTAAATGTCCACATGGCAACGTAACTAGGTTTGCATCCGTATTTATTTAACATTTCTTTAGCTCATTGGTTTTTCGTCCTGTTTAATCCCAAATTTCACACTTACTGTGTGTTTCTTTGGGTTTCACTGTTGTGTGGCATGCAAGCAAGTGTCCCTCCAGTGGCGATTGGAAAAGTGGTGTCAGTATGGCTCAGTGGTATAGGACCTCGGTATTTTGTTTCGAATGTCGTGGGTTCATTTCCCCGCTCAGGCTGTCTGACATTTTTAAGTCTAAAAGGCAACGTAAATAGGTTTGCATCCGCATTTATTTAACCTTTCTCTAGCCCATTTGTCTTTCCGTCCTGCTTAAAAGGAGTCAGAGGCAGTGAATGAGACACCCATTAAAAGCTTGCATTTTGATCGATACCTATAGATCAGACATCTACGCAGATGACAGATCATTGGAAGATAAAACCTGAGGATCACATTGCACTGATCGATGAGCCCGATGGCAAGTACATGTAGGACATCCATCGCTAAATTCTGCTGGAAATGAGAAAGAAATAGTCAGAAACATAATCGCCTTTACGGAAACATAATGGCCTTTAAGCATAATGTCGCTCTCCAGGACTTACTGATCATACGGGCGCAAAGTAACAAACGTGAACACTGGATGAAAGAGTGGAATAATATGTTTACATCGCAAATTACAAGACCACTGCAATGGAGCATATGTTTGCTACACTCTAATCAGTTGCTTCTGAGGCGCCTCACACAAGTGCTTAATGGTCCCACAAATGGTCCGCAGTCATTCTTTCGACGAGTAATTGGTTCATTCATAAAGGAGTGTGAAAAGAATAGAGTTGTCAAATTTGACAGAATTGATACTACCCTCCCACATTTAGATCCTAACGATATCACACAGTCTATAGCACTGATCAACAATACTTGTAACTTATCTGCCTTTCTGTTAAAGATGGCAGTTGCCTCAATGTTGTTAATAACTATCCAGGCAAAGTGCGCCATGCGTGCTGTTTGATGACCATAAACCGGCTGTTTTACGATTATACATCGGCACCCAGTATCCAACTGATAATCTTTGTACGATCGTACAGTTTGTCATGGTGATTTATGCAGCAATGTGATTCGTGATAAAACTAAAACCACAGTGCAAGGACGGTGCCTGACACATGTGGAAGATGATTTCTCTCTCAAAGAAGTTATCGACCCACATCAAGAAAAGCACTGACAAAACAATTCCAAACAATGCATATTTTCCAATTCTGAAAACCTTCTACTGGCAGTGCTAGCGGATTCTCAAAGCCACGTCCATGAATTGGCAGTAAGGCGAATACCAGAAATAGGAAATCCGAAGGCATATACTTTTTCACGGCTCCAGAACTCACATCTTTGATGCCATTAATTACACTGATGTAATCAACTGGTCAAACTGCATCTAACCAAGCCACCTCTTCCAATTCAAGTAAAAGATGACCAGTAATGTGTAAACAAGAACAGGTTCTCGCACTAACTTTTGAGAAATACCTGTGCCATCCTCATCCGCAATCAGTCCAAAGATGTGTTAAACCAAGAATTTATAGGGTTGGGAAGAGAATTTGTGACTGTGGCCCATACTGAAACGTCTTAGATACACATTCACATTAGTTCAGTCTTAGTTTATAGAGGGCGCCACGTGTTTTATGTGGGAATTTCTACTCAGTTTTTAGCCTAAAATTAAACTAAACTAAACGAAACTAGCTTATATTTAATTATTATTTAGCCTAGGTTAGTTGTAATTTAGTTTACTTTAGATTTGGGCTGAAAAATGAGAAAAAATGACCAGATAAAACATGTGGCGCCCTCTGAACACTCGGACTGAACTAATGGGGACGAATCTAACGCGTTTCAATAGAGACTTTTTAGAGTTACAAATTCTCTTCCCAAACCCTATAAATTCTTGGTTAAACTCAAAACTGAAGCAGCAACGAAAGTTTGTGGCAAAACTGCAAAAGACGACTTTACACATAATGGACTAAGATTCAAGCAAGCAGAGAACTTCTAAACATAACAAGGGACAGTATTATTCTAAACCCTTACCTTTGTAAATGTTTCCATTCTTTTTTTACACCTATTTTCCCAGATTTCGAATTTCTGTAATTGAAGACGTAGTATGCTACAAATTACTTTTTGGTTTATTTTTCAACTTTTGTCTTTTTTGGACTTTTGCAATGTCGGAGGGGCGCGGGTAGATATTGCGCCAGATTGACGCGATTTTTGTGTGGCTATTATCTAACCCATTAAACAACTTTTCCACACTATGCCAAGACTAATTTCGAAAACTACTTCCAAAAATGTAATTTTACCAAAAGAGGCTTAAAAGTGTGTTTTTTGAGGGGCTTGGGTAGATAGATATTGAGCCAGATTAATGAATTTTTGTGTAGGTTCTGACTGGATCATTAGAACCCACCTACTATGCCAATGTTCCACACTATGCCAAGGCCGATTTCAAATTAACTTTGTTTTGACTGTTTTCAGCCAACTCTAATCCTCAGCTGCTGAAGAAGGTGGGTAGTCTCTCTCATGCTAACCTGGCCGGTGCTGACTACTGCCATAAAATCAACTTTTTCATGCAACTTGCATGCGCTACCACCACTCAGCTACGAGTGATCACGTATCTTGGTTCTAGAGTGAAACCATTGGATCTTCCACAATTCCTTTTTTTAAGATTTTAGGATTTTATTTTATTATGGTTTTTAGGCTTTCAGGATTTTACATTTTTGAAATTTTTATTATTTTAGTAGCCTATTTTTCTAAGTTAATTTTTAACTTTGGGCGTCCCTTTTCCTCTCCTTCCTGCTTTGTATGTGAGAATAAGCGCCTTATTCTTTAACGCCATCTAGGAGTGAAAATGTCAGACACCTAAGAGATTCGTCATCGGCCGTAAAGAACGTAAGAAGTGCATGAACCGTGTCCACATTTAAGAGACATTTTATGGTTTTCAGGCTAAAAATCGTCAGATTGTTTTCGTTATTTTTGTTAGATCGTGTTTTACTCCAAATTTACTCCCAATATACCTATCAGGCTTTTAGTGCCACTCTACACTTAGATTCCATTTTGGTCTGTAGCCAACAGGAAACGTGCTTGTAAGAACCATATTAAGCCGTTGGTAATGCTTCCGCCAAATCGTCTACAGGTATTCAGACGGAGCGCCACTCTCGGAAGGCTCAAGGTCCATAAAAATTTCATTACGCTAGATCAACTTTGATCCCGTTTCTCGATTGATTTAATCATGGCACTTGGAAGCCAACTTTGAACTTAGGGTTACGTGGTTTAGAGCTTGGGGAAAATAACCTTGCAGTAATTTACGAGCAAATAAATGATCCCGGAATAAAAACAGCAAAACAAAAACAACGTCTATAACAATAAAGTACCCGGGACATGAAACTAAGGCTTTCCTAAGTTTCCATTGCTGACGTAACTGTAATACTATTAAGGCAAAACATAACAAAAAAAAACAAAAACAAAAAAAACACTGCAGTGTACAGAGCAAGATGTCAGGCTACATAGAATAGAAAACCTTAAAATCAGTTAAAAAAGAAAAGTAATTTGTCAGGCATGGTACTAAACACTACTAATTGACACCTGCCTCCTGGGAAAAAATAACTAATAAACTGAAAATGCGTGCTGCTATCAAAACAAATGTCAGAAAAATGATGGCTTCAACGACCACAATTCGTCTGTCAGCAATGAATTTCAAATCTGCAACCATTCATCTTCTACGAAAATGTATGAAGCGCGAGTTCGGCCCAGAATTCAGTTAAAAAAAAAAATTGCATACACGAACCCAAGGATTCTGGGGACGATTAAATAAAAGGATTAGTTCAAAGCACGGTTAAATATCGAAAATGCTATTTACTTTCTGCAGTCTCTCCCAGAAAAGAAAACTGACAAAGCCGGCGGGCTAAAGATTTTCGACTTTATTGCACAAAGGAGTATTTCTTTATTTCCGGTGGAAATATTCATATGTAAGGCATGAAGTCCGGGTCAGGGGAAGCGCTGACTGAGTGTGCGAAGCGAAAGAAAATCAGCATTGTTACCCAGTGTGCGCAAAAATACATAGACGGAATACACGTCGCCCGCAACAAAAACAGAACAGCAAAACCGTCCCAGTGTTGCAAACGGAGCATCAAACATCACCCGTGCGGCTTCAGCTAGTATGTATATCAAAAACCAAAACTGGTAAAAGGGGCCGCCAAGTTCCGAATGGTTCGGCTCCTCAAAGGAGTGATATCAACACACCAAAACATTCGCCAAGTTAATCGCACCACTTAATAGTTCGAAGATTAAATGAAAACTAGAACATTGCTGCTGTCACGTCCGCCGGGCATTCCGGAGAGTTTCCGTGCTGTATTTGCAGTGTCCTCGTCAGAAAGTTCAGAACTTACGGTAATTTGCTTCAATCAGTCGGAAAAATAATTTTCCTGCAGTGGTACGTTCATCGCCTAATTTCTTCCAATCGTAAGGTTTCCAACATATTTTTTTTAATGTTAAATCCGTCAAAATCAATAAAATTCGTTGCTGCTGCCGTTTTTTTTCTGCTTGATCCATTTTTCTGTCAATATTGCGAATTTGCATGTTTGTTTTTATTGTGTTTTCCTTGTTCTTGAACAAACAACGAAGTTCGATTGGCTGCAGGGAATAAGTTTTTTAGGCAAAGTTTTGTCATTTTTAGTCAAAACATTCGTAAATAATTTTAACTGCCACCCAAGTTTTAAAGCAAACATACCGCTTGCCTTATAACCTTCCGCCTGCCTTATAACAGCTACGCGTCGATCGCATCCACGCATTTATCACAGTCAAGGTGAACTGAAACAGTAGCGTCGTTCCTCGCAGCGAGAAACGTAGCTACTATCTCAGTTGGCATTGTGCGTAATAGACCTGCCAGCGTGAACGCATTAATTGTGTCGTCACAAACCGGAATGATTCTCGTATTTTAAAATCACAATTTATAATTTTCTAGGCTAGTGTCTTATAATTTTGCTTCGGCGATCTATTGGAATAATTAATTTTAATTATTACCGCATCAGTTTTTTAGATATTTGATCTCATGGTAATTATTAGAAAATTAGTACATCTACACACAGAGATGAACCGTCATGATTATTGTAGGCGCGCAATGCATGATATACTGCGGGACGCAGTAAATAAAGTTAACAATTATTCAACAGAAAATCACCTAGACGCCACATTTTAAAACGGATTTTTAGCAAGAGAAAGATTAACGGTAAGTAAATAGACCATTGGGGCCGTACTTGATGTGGAGGATCGAGCAAAATGGCGCTGGGAGGTATATCCCTTTAATCAAACTGAATTCAGTAAATTATCTTAAGCAAGACTAACCTTACTGATCTGAAATTCCTTCCCAAATACTAGAACTTGCTATAGTTTGTTCTGCATTATGTTTGCAGGAAACTGACTGCATGACGTCACGTTTCTTTCCACTACGAGTGCAAAAAAACACTTAAATATTCCACTCGCAGACTCGAAACAGTAACTGTGTAGAGTCTACAAGTGTGATACCACATGTTTTTGCACTTGTAGTGCAAGGAAACGTGGCGTTAAACAGTCAATTTCCTACAAACATAATGTGAAACAAACTACAGAACAGTATCATTCCGAAGAATTTTTTTTGACAGAATTGGGGAATATTTTTTTCCGTTTTGTACCAAGTCTTTTTTCTTCTTCCATTTCATATCGCTCCATTTCTGCTTTGTTTTTAAGATTTTTTCTGTGCTAGAGGTGTGCGCCTGAACATTTTCGAAAGTGGCGGAAGTGCACCGAATACCGACAGGTAGTCGCTGCAGCCGCTTGTTGGTGGGAAAACGGAGCTGTTTTGAGTACCAAAATTTGCCTTTTCTGTTTTTTTTTTTACACTGGCACTTATACGTTGTTTCAAACTTGAAAATTGACGTAAAAAGCCCCAAGAAGGAGCTTTGTCCCTTTTAGGTTAGTAATTCAACTCTTTTTCTTTTATTTATTAGTTTTGCGACCTGTCAGATTGACAAGATAGGCGTAGTGAATCTGCTGACTTTGTTGAATTGGTTAAATTAGAAAACAAAAACGAACTCGTTTGAAGCTTAGGGTCCCTTAACTGATCCGAAGTCAAAGCAGCAAAGCAACACAAATAAACTTTTCTGTAAGGTTTCAGATACTGCAGTGTTGTTGTACTGTTTAGTCCATGTGAAACCTTAGTGCGGTATTCAAATGTTTTTACCATATTTACTTTTGCACACGAAACATCAACTGATGACTTATGCATTCTACTTGGCTGAACGACATCGCTGGAAAATGTTTTAAAACTAACCGTTTTAGTGGGCTTAACACAGCTTTACATAACAGGTAATTCAGGGTTCGTGCGAGTACTTGAAAACTTGGAATGCTGGAAAGTAATAATGAAATTCCATGCTTGGAAAAGTGCTTAAAATTCTTGAAAAATGATATGTGTATCATCAGTAGGGTGATGAACGGAACGGAGACGACGTGGCTGAAGAAAGCCAAGAAAGTAGTTGAGTGTGTAGCCTTACATCATTCTTCGTTTGTTTGGGTGCGAAAAGTTTCGAAACAGGCGCGTTGTGTACAGAGTCTGTGCGATGCTGGTTTGACACGCGAATAACAAGACTATTGGCTACGAAAATTTAGAGGGCGAGTAAGCATTTATAATTTTTTGACTAAAACATTTAAGTGTTGCAAATTAAATTGCATTTATTCGCCCAGAGCCAAGGCACTGTGAAAAAGGATACAATTCGCGCTGTGTGTCGCTTACGAAAGGTAAAACAAACGAGTTTACAACCCGAGAGGACATGAAATCAAATCACATGTTCACCTTGATCGTCGCCCTTGATTACAGTCCACACACAAATCGAGAATTCAAGCTCCAACATGGCGTCCATTTCGGGGTTATCGAATCGAAGACAAACCATCGAATGCCAGCATTCAGAAAGCAGTCCATCGTCTTGTACTGCAGTAAAAATTGTTTTCTTGTTGTCATAAATCGACGCTCAAATGTTGCAAGCATCATACTTACAAAATACACAAAATCTATAATTTCCATGTGGGTACCTACACCAACCACCCTCCTTGGCCATATTAAAAAAAAAAAAAAAAAAACTCATGAAGTGGCTACATTCATGCTTTAACCTCTGAGGTAACTAGACTAGGTAGGAATGCTGAAAAAGACTTAGCTACCCCTTTACCATTCGGCTGTTCCTTGCTCGCTATACGTGGGTTCCTGGGGAACCGTTGCACAGTTAGTACAGAGTTTTTACTGAGTCCAAGACTAGCATTTTTCACTCTTGGCCGAAAGGTTCATACTGGTCAATGGGTAGGACACGGGTACAACATAGTAGCCTACTGCCAGTTCCAATCTCTAGGCTTCCAGCCCTGAGACATATTGATGAAGTTGATACAATAGAAACAGCTTCAATTAAGAAGACAAGGGTAGAAGACTTCAAAACAAGAAATCAGCTGGACACAATGGAGTTCCCTTGGTTGACAAATTTTTATACACAATAAATTTTCGCGCCACAAACGGGCGCTTCATCAGACCTAAAAAAGCATAGGAATACAATAAAACACCACACAAGGCCCTTCAAATTGCAGAAACCTTCTGTACGAAAACAGAAACATTCTGTTTGAAGGGCCTTGTGTGGTGTTTTATTGTATTCCTGTGCTTTTTTTTTTAGGTCTGATGAAGCGCCGTGTAAAGTTGCCATCTCTTGCTTGCTGGCTTGTCCGTAATTACCTAATGACTGTAATTATAGGGCTAATTACGTCGTTCTATTCGAACGCTCGAAAGAAACATTTGCCAAGTGTGGAATGCTGGTCTTTGGCTACATTTTCCACGTGCGAGACACGTGCGTTCCTTTTGACCGAAAGCGTTTCCATATTTTGGCGCGAATAACCTCTTATAATGAAGGTTATAATGAAGCTTGGTTGAAGCAATTGCATACGGGAAAATTCGTTTTCGCAAAAACGATAAAGCACAAATAACAGGATAACTAATCTTCGTAACGAAATTAATTAACACAGTCATAAAAAAAAATTGGCCAGTTCAAACAAATGTTTTCAAAGGGTAACCCAAAAAAAATTGGCATGGGCCTCATTTCGTTACAAATGGTTAGGCCTACACGGCACTATAAAAACAACCGGGTTCAAAGAACGGCACGGGCCCCCATTTTCTTACAATAATCATGTAGTGTGGTATGAAGGCAAGGAGCACACAAGTGGTTTGGATCCGAGTCAACCAGTTCAACCCGATACGAGTGCTAGGGGACACTAAGGAACATGACATGTAGGAAAAGACAATACACTGTGCTGTACTAAATTAAAGTTAATGACGAAAGTTAATAGCCAAACGTTGGGATACAATGAAGCACAACAGGCATCAATAACTTACGTTGGTCAAGCACGAAGGTAGCCTATAGTGTCCGCGGCCTATCTTGAGTCCTGCAGGTATTTTTTGAGCGGCTACGTGTTCCTGGAAGGGACGATTTTAGTCGATGGCCGCCATTGTTTTTGTAACCATCTTGGATATCAACAAGGCACTCTTCTACCAAAAACATACAATTGATTATCTGTGTCGTTCTGGGGCTAACTCAAGCTAGGCCGCGGATACTTTACATGAATCCGCGAGATAATGTCACGACGAACCACATTAAGACTTGCTAATACACTGGATACCTCCCACTGGATACAGAATGTCGGCGGCCTGTCCTTTCAAAGGGACAAGCTCCTCCCACATCCTGGATATTTCCTCGCGCAATACCCTGTCAATTCTACAGAAACTATGGCAAGATTCGATTGAATTTGCATCAGAAACGAAAGGGCTAGCTTCTAAAGAAGTAAGATGCACTTTCCCACTTTAGCCCACCCCATGCGTCACAATGAAGTCCGGTATGATGTAATCACACAGGACGCCATTGCAATGCCTAAAAATAATCCTCCTTGGGGCTGAGTCAACAGGTTAAGAACCGGTCGGCCCCCCAGCGCCAAGGATGGAATTTACAAATGATGAAATATAATTTAGAAGGTGGGTGACTACACAAGCCTGTATAGCACCCCTAGTAACGTGGAGTGCTCAGCTAATAAGCGCCCCACACAACACGGTACAAAGGTTTGGCGGGAAAAGGGTTATTCCCAACAAGAACGCAACAAGGAATTTTTCAGGAGGGAAACCTGGAAATGTCACAAGCAGACAAGTGAACGAGGAAGCTATTAGTTACCCTTGTATGCAAGGGTAAAAGAAAAGTGTAGGTGCCTAGTTGTGGTTAAAGTGGAACAAAATCTGGGTTACTGGTTATAAACACGAAAAAAAAAACAGTCAAGTCTTGGTTAGGATTGACTGGTGATGGCTTGCACATGTTAAATAACTTGCTAAGTTGGTATTGCCTTTAGTTGCCAGTGTGAACAAAGGCACCAGACAAAGTTGGAGGGGGCAGTAGCTGCGGGAAAGATTTTCACAAGCTGCTGCAGTGTGTGCTTGCTTCTCCCAAAATGTGGGTTAATTCGGTTTCTGACAAAGTTTTCTTGTTGTTGTTGACATGCAAGGTTTACAGTGTGATTGTTAGCGTTGTTTGGACATGCGTTGCATGTTTGCTTTTTTGCTGGGGAAAGGGGGATAAACGCCCTAATGCTGAGTGTAGGGGGGTTTGCCATGGCAAAAATGTGGTTTCTCTACTGGTGAACAGTACTTTTGAGGTGACTCCAGGGAGGTGGAGTGTTTTGTGTGGTATTGCGTGGTATGGTGTGTTAAGGGTGGCGAGAGAAGAGATGGAGCAAAAAGAAAGTTTTTTTGAAGGTTTTCGTGTGGTGTGTTGTAAGCATAAGTGGATGGATTGCTCGTTACAGAGAGAGTTTCTTGAGTGCTGCGGAATGTAAAATTGGTGCGTCGTGTTGGTGTGTCAGAGGGGCCGTTTGGTATTGAGATGGTCCTGTTGCCGTGTTGTGGATGTGGAGTGGTGTTGCAGGAGTGTGTAGGAACGTGCAGAAGTGGGCAGCGGTGTGCAGCAGTGTGCAGTGGTGGAATTGTGCAAAATGGGTTGTGCAGCGTTGGTGATGTGTCAGTGCAGCCAAAGCGCAGTGATGTGTGTGCTCGATCTTTGGGGTTGGAGGTCGATCTTTGCCTTCTGTACATCGTTCCTGGTGATATGCATCACCAGTGCCCTGCACTAACCGTGATTTGTTGAGGACGAATCACTGCGTTGGGTTGGAGGTGTAAAGTTGCCATCTCTTGCTTGCTGGCTTTGTCCGTAATTACCTAAAGACTGTAATTAGGGCCAATTACGTCGTTCTATTCGTACACTCTAAAGAAACACTTGCCAAGTGTGGAATGCTGGTCTTTGGCTACATTTTCCACGTGCGAGACACGTGCGTTCCTTTTGACCGAAAGTGTTTCCTCACCCCTTTGGTCACTAACAACTCATCTCCGTGGTAGCACCCAAATCGTTGTTCTCAGTTGGCAGTTTGTTTTGACCGTAATGCCGTTTGTGGTGATTTCACCGCCTTTTTTATTCTTCACCTATACCGTCACATCCAGCTGAACCCAGTTTTGTTGCCGGCCACCAGAAAAATACGCTCGTCTCGTTGCCAGGAGGAAAAACTCGAACGGAAAACAGCTTTGCCTTTGCTGTTATCCCGGAAAGTGTTTCTGGCATTTCATTTCACCCGAACGTGATTGGCGGATTAAATATGAATGGAATCGATGAATAAGTCATGTCTGGTGGGGAGAAGAATTGAGGGGGTGGGGGGGGGAGTGGATGCCGTGGAGAAGGGGGTTCAACCTCTCAAAGGCAAACAAAATGCCACGGATTCAGTTTCCTTTATTGACATGAATGCATTATGGTTGGCATTAGACGCTTTATAGCTCCGGATTTATTTATTTTTATTCTTTTGAAGTGGTAGAGGGGAGATTCATAAATGTTACGATGGTAATTGCTATATTGGGTTAAACATACGACAAAAAATAATAGAGTGTATGGAACCAGGGTGGAATATTTATGAAGAAGTATTGTCCTCGCAGTAATGTTCCACCAAAATCAAAAGTGAAGACATTATTCAAAACCATCCTGCATCATTCTCAAACAAAGAAAAACAAAGAAGAGAATGCAAGTTAAATAATTAAAAATGCATCATTAGTTATGAATGTTACGAAAAATGTGGTTGCTTAGAGCTGCAACGTAAAATTGAAATGAATCGAAATAAGTAATCTTTTAAAATCCTTATTGATTTTATTCACAACAGGATAAATTCACAAACGTTGTGGAATTCCGGTCGAACATACCTCTAGTAAATCTACTATATCCCAAAACAAAACTTATTAAGGATTCCCACGAAGCTTGTCGGCCGTTTGAAGTCGTAATATCAAACGCCTACCTCTTTCGCCAAGCTAATCTCACCGAGTAATAGTTCGAGGTTAAATGGAAAATATGAAAATATGATACGCAATTTCAATTATTTCAAAGTTTGAAGTCTTTGTCGGTGGGATTCACTTGGCGTTTGATATGAACGGCCGAAAAGCCTTGGGGGGATCCTTAACAAGTTTTGTTTTGGAGTCGATATCACATCTTTATGGTCCAAATTGATAAAGCATCCATTTTATGTCTAGTAAATATATCATGTTAATACCGTCAGCGAGCGAAATAGCATCTACATCAATGCCAGCTGAGAAATAGCTTGCGAGAGGTACTTCTACAATTCGGGTAATGAAAACCACCGATGGGTATACGATCCAACAGGTGCACGACGGATGCATGCCGTTCTTCGGTTAGATGGGTTGCCAGCTAGTAAAGACAGTTTGTGGAGACTTCTTCATTCAAAGAAACAAACACCTTCGTCCCTGCAGGGTCGTGACAAGTTCACACGCAGGCTGAGTCGATTCCTCTAGCGACACAAGAAAACCTGATTTCGATCAGAACATTAGTAAACGGAAATTATCTCCGGCTGGACGAGTTTTTGGTTGCGGTTTCTGATGTTGTATATTTAGCCGAAGCGAGCGCCGCCGCGTGAGCGAGACACGTAGCCAAAAAACCTTTCCACCCCTAGATAATTTCCGTTTCCGACTCAGTCTATGTGAACTTGTCGTGAACCTTCCGCAGACTGTTCCTCTACATTATCGTTCAAGACTTTTTTTTTAACCTTCTTTACCTTATTTACCTGCATTTAGTAATCTTTTTTGTTTGTTATGTACCGTTTCCGTATCAGTATTATTTACAGTACTGGCCAGTAAAATATGGTCAATGAAAAAGTGGCTTCATTGTCGCAGAGCCTCATTTTTGCCATATTAGACAACAGTTGCAAGATTTTTTTTTAGTTATTGGTAATCGGATTCGTTCCGACGTCCATTGGCTTAAGTCGAACACTCTACCCACTCGGTTGTGCTTGCTCACAATGACCACTTTCCTAAACTTACTTAATAACCCAATAATCTCACCACAGTTATTCCTAAACGCACTATTAATTTCCAATCTTCTCAGCGTGGCGTCGCCGATAAAGCATCGAGCTCATGGGCTCTTCGGGGCGGTGTTCGCGCTGAATTAACCGATTATAAAGATAACAGTCCGGACCTGCAATTTCTATTTGCTATGGTTATTTACGTAAACATAATTAACGAATAGTGTTAATTGTCGTCACGTCCCCCAGTAAGCTAAAAGAAGATGAGTCACTCGACTACAGAAATAAATGTATTTGTTAGCCGGTATTTCTTACGCCCTTGCCGACACAAGTACGATGGTGACGCAACGATGGTGACGTCAGACTTCTTCAAATACTGAAGTGTGAGATGGCTTTTGATGGGAGCGGTGTAATCGGTCGAATTGGTCGCCGATCTGTTTGATTAATTTAGGAAAGTGATTGTGGTTTGGTGGGGGGTGGGGGGGGGGGGTAGTCATAAAGTTCGCGATGCGCGATGGGACTTTGGTTTTTTCCGCTCTGTCTGATGTTACAAGCCTAGCTGATGTTACAGCAGGTTAGATAGGTAGATAGTGACGCTTTTCTGTAAACATGGGATAAAATAATACCTGCTTTCATCAACGGCATCAAAAGGGAGCACGTGTCAGGTGCTCGTAGGAGGCGCAACTTGAAATAAAAAATGGCGGCATCGTTACCATGGCAACCATGGTATTAGTAACAATACCTTCGAAAATTGCCAAAATAATGTGCGTGGGCAACACGTGAACTTATTCTAACCACGGAACCACGGAAGAAGTTTCAGCCTGAGCGCAAAACCATTCGTTATACTTAGCTCCACTCGTAACTACAACCCGTTTTAAAATTGAATGCTGGATAAAAAAAAAACTTGATCAACCAATTCTGAGCTGTCTTAAAACTATTTTAATGTCCTAATCTGGCTTATATTTTCAAGCGATTGATTTTGTATTCTTATCGTGATGAATTTGTTTGAGTGACGCTAAATAGTTTCGTTCTCCGTGATGCTTTGGGCTTCCGGTTACATGACAATAGCGCTCTCTGGCGGTGGCGGTAAATCGTTGAAACCAGGTATTAGTTGCATCCAAATGTTTACCATTGCCACAGAAAGACCGGCGTTACTTATATATTCTACCCTGGGCTGCAGTGACGCAAATATCAGGTTCTGCACGTGGCGGGTCTTACGAATTGCTTTAGCACTGCACAAAAGGCCTCGTTTTTATGTTATGGTAGATGGGGCTGATGATTTAGTTGCGACCAGGTAAAGCAATTATAAGAGATGCACTCAATTGTACTTGGTTAATTTGATTGCCAATACTGCTTTGAGGTTTTTCCCCCCACTGATTTGATCGATTAAGACAATAGCCTACAGTTTTGCAGTGGATATTTCTTTTGGCTGCACGGTATGGAGCTACTTGTGTACTTATCCACCAGAATGATGTTGCCTTTAATCGTCTAGCGTTAGTGATTTACTCGCGACGTGAGTAATTACCACACTTCGTTGCGTTACTTTGTAGGTGCTTCACCACTGGAATGAAAAGAAACGCACGAGTTGCCTAAAGGTGCTTGCTTCCGCGCTGGCTTTCCTGTGTGAGGGCGCGTTTGCGCAACGACTCGGCTTTGCATTCTCGCAGCTAGAAGCTAGAAATCATCTGAAATTCCAAAATGGCTACGGTTTTAGCTCGGCCGGTTCGCAATGAAAGCAGTGAATATGTGAGTGCAGAAGCGATTGGGAAATGGTTTCGTCAGGAGGCATTCTTTACCTTATTGTCACGGATTATAAGACTGCAGGCATATACTCAAACGATGTCGGATTTAGCTAATCCGGATAGCGTTATTTACCATGGCAACGACACATTTTCCATCGCGATTAAATTCTAGCTGCGAGAATGCAAAGGCGAGTCGTGGCGTAAACGCGCCCTGACACAGAATGGGACAAGGTGGCATGATGGTTAGCATGACTGTCTCTAGTGCCAGAGGTCCTGGGTTCGAGTCCGACCTCAGCCAGCCCTGGCATTTTCCGGTATAGAGAAGGGCCGTGTGATGTCTCGTGCTCATGTCGATTGGGGCATGTAAAAGTGCCTAGGAATTTTCGATGGGATTTACCTAGCAAAATTGTCCCTCTCTCCTTCGGGCGCGATGGCTTCGGCTGGGAGCGCGTTAAAAGATAAAGCCCTGACACAGAGTAGGTCAAACTTACGTAAATGTTGCTAATGCATAAATTTTTCCTGCGCCCCCCCCCCCCCCGTGAGACTGTTTGGTTACATTCACTCAAACCTGTATAAATGTTACAAAAGGTATTAAATAAGTACAGATGCACTTGGACTCAAATGTCAGAATGCCTGAGCGGGAATTATACCCACGACCTCTGAGATCAAAAGCTAAAGTTCTACAGCTCAGCCATACTGACATGGCCATAGGAGGGAACGCGATACATGTATATGTATATGTGTGCGTCTTAAATGCTCCCTATGGATTGGACGTTTCCTGTTTAAAAGGGCCGAGTCAGTATGGCTGAGCGGTAGAACTTCCGCTTTTGGCTGTGGGTTCACTTCCGCTCACGCAGTCTGACATTTAAGCCCAAAAGGAAGAGGAAATAGGTTTGCATCTGTATTTATTTAACACTTTTCGAGCCCGTTCGTTAATAACCATATTTATGTCCTGTTCACAACCTTATTTCACGCATTATTGTGTGTACCTTTCTGTTCACTTGGGGTGTGACGCGCAAACAAGCTTCCCAACAGTGCAGATTGCAAAGTGTTAAATTATATGTATATGTGTGCGTGTTAAATTCTGCCTATGGACGTTTCCTTTCAAAAGCGTCTTTTAAAAGCGGCTTCTAACCCGTGTCAATACGACTGAGAAATAGACGATTGGTTCCAATTGGGGAATATGTGCATGGCCCAGATTAACGTGATAGCCGAAACGGCATGCTAATTGCATAAACGCGATACGTTTTATTACATCTTCAATGTAGGCCCCATGCCCACATGAGGCTTCCCTGCAAGGTGCAGGAAATTGTCCGGTGCACCCATCAAATGTTTTACAGCGCTGAGATTACGCACTTGACACATACAACTAAAGTTTCTTCCTAAAATGGGGGCCACTGCATGAGCTTGCATTTGGGCGCCCTACCCCTCTCAACCCCGAGTTGTAAAACTTTTTTTTGTTCCTGTCAGAAATAGACGTTTGCTTCCAAATGGGGAATTACGTGCATGACCCAGCCAACCTTGATCGCCCAAAACGGCATGCTAATGAGATAAGCAGGATGTGTTGCATTAATCTTCAATGTAGCTCCCGCGGCCTCATTAGGGCTTACCCTGAAGGCCCTCATGAGGGTGTGGGAAATTGTTAGGTGTGGGTACACTCACCAAAGGTTCCACAGCACTGAGATTACACACCTGACACATAGGAAGAATATTTGTACCGAAGATGGGGGGGGGGGGTATGCATGACTTTGCATTGGGGCACCCTGCCCCCCTCTCCTCAACCCTCTAGTTACCAAGTTTATTTCTGTGCCCTACAGTAAACATGACTAATACCCCTGGGTTGGGCAGTTGATTCCTGACACCTCCCATAAATTAAAGAGCGCAGGCACTAGCACGTATGCCTGTTCTTCAGTTGATGACAATTGATTACGAGGGGCGGGGGGGGGGGTGAAAATAGCCTATTTATTGAGACATATTGCTTTACTTGAGACGTATTGCTTGAACGTTCCCAAACCAGGGGTGTTTTTTTCTGTTTAGTGTTTAAGGAACATAAATAAACTTTGTATCTAGGATTTGAGGGGGGCCTGGTGCCCCAATGCAAGCTCATCCAGTGGGCCCTCATCTTAGGGACAAACCTTGGTCCCATTTGTCTTGTGTGTATTCTCAGTGCTGTAGAACCTTTGATGGGTGCACCGTCCAATTTCCTCCACCGTGCCGGGAAGCCTCATGTGAGCGTGGGGGCTACGTTGAAGATGTAATAAAACACATCTCGTTTATCTAATTAGCATGCCGTTTTCGGATATCACATTGACTGGACAATGCGCATATTTCCCCAATTGGAACCAAACGTCTATTTCTCATAGGAAAAAAGTTAAATTTTATATCTGGGGGTTGCGGGGGGCAGGGCGCCCCAACACAAGCTCAGTGGGTGGCCTCCATTTTAAGAACAAAACAAAGTCCTATGAGTCAGGTGCCTAATTCCAGTTCTGTCGGGCTTTTGGTGGGGTGCAACGAACTTTTGGACCACCCTGTATATATTTTAAACAAGGCTTCCCGCAGTGGGGGGGGGGGGGAGGCCCCGGAAATTAGCGTATTTTTAAAGAAATAAGCGTGAATTTGAAACGTTTTGCTGCAACTGAGAAATACAATTTTCATACGAATTCATTTCTAAATTTTCAAAGGTTCTTTCATTTTAAACAAGGGTCTCCAGCGGTAGGGGTCTTCCCCGTGATCCTCGGGTTCCCGGGTGGCCCAATCCGACGCTGGGCATTAGTTCCCGCAACTACCCCCCAGGGATTGGCGTGGCTTAACTTCACTGATGGAGATAGGCAATCACTCCGATAAGGTGACTTCACCAATCATAATGTTCTGAGGATAATAATTCAGTAACGCGAAATCGATTGGTTTCACTATGGATTACAATTTAGATTGTGGTAGATATGCTGGTTAAAAGTTCACGTGTTTGCGGTGATCCAATTTCTGCAGCAACTAGGCAATTAAACGTGTTCACTTATTCATCAAGATGATATATTAAACAAGTATGAAACGTGTTTACGCTTGCATAAACATGAAGTACAAGCGCTTCGATGGCTTAAGAGTAAAGGCGATGCGTACATCCACTTTTGCATAAATGTAGATTAGCCAAAATGCTAGTTGCTTTACTACATCCTTTCTCATATTTTGATACTGAGGCCGTGTTGTTGGCATGGGCCAGACTAAGAAAGTTTGCGCGTATGTGTATTCATCATCATATTTATTTGTGTGCGAATGCGCTTAGATCTCAAGAAGTAGGTAGGCTTCCTTGCATGATGGTAGTTCAGTATCGTCAGACTTAGAGAATGATTCGAGGTTATTGCAGGATTGCACACCGATTTGTTGGTGACTGATTTGTTAGTGGCTGATTTGTTCTGGCTGAATTGTTACTCACGCCCAAGAGAAAGTTTTTTGTTTTTTTGCTGCTTTTAAATCAGTAGCTCCCATCCTCCTATTCAGGCCGAATTCTGCACATTCGCATCAAATGCGTAGAATTCTCTGTAAAATTACTATTTTGCTTTGCTTTCTTCTACCTCCAAAGTTCTTGAAAAGGCAATGAAAAACAGGCTTGTTATATTCCTAGAAATAAAAAAAAATTTCATAGCAACCAGTCGTAGCACGGAAACGTTGTTTTAAACTTACTTCCTCAGATTTATAACCCATTGGAGTCTGACAAGGTTGTGTTTGGTATCTTACTGGGCATAACGAAAGCGTATGTTACTCACCTTATTGATACTGCATTAGTTACAATAGGTCTGCCACAGGGATCTGTTTTGGGACCGTTACTCTTTCTAATATACATTAAGGATATTCTGAAGACTCATTCAAATATTACTTCTTTTGCTGACGAGAAGGCTCTTCTAGTTGTTGACAGCATCATTGCTACTACAACCGAAAAAGCTAAGAAGATCTTATTTTAATTACAGAATGGTTTGCTGAAAATTTATTAACCCTTCACGTTACCAAAAGTTATATGTTTCATTTCTCTTCTAACCAGAGTGTGCTTCCAGTTGATATCAAATTAACAATCACAGATGATCCCACTTGCAACAAGAGTGTAACTGCATTAATATTAATAGAGTTAATGATGTCAAGTACTTAGTTTCTCCAGGTAGTATACTTAACTGGAAGCGCCAAATCAATTCTGTTACTACTCGGCTCCGTGCTGTTGTGTACAACATTTATTATGTTAGAAAACTTGTTCATGTAGTATTCAAGTCTTATGCTGGGCGGCACCTACATGAATACAATTGATCTAAGTTAAAATCGGAATTGTCAGAACGATTATGTTAAAAAAGTAACGTGACCACTGTTTTCTACTTTACCAACAGCTAGGTATTCTGGAACCCGCCATCTGTGAAAACCCTCATTGATTTTTATAAAAATGGTGCTTATTTTTCTTCTCGTTTTGTGACGGATTATCTCAAACCAGGAATGAATCCTGTTTTTATGTCGTCCAACCAAAAGTAGGTAAGGAAAGACTCCACAAATACAGTTGCTACGTGGGTAGCACATTTTTTTAATCCATTGCCTATACCGAAATTAAACTTAATACCGGGCTGAAATCGTTCCAAGAAACATTTGTTTAAGTGGTTATTAGATCAAAACCCAATGAGTTGTTTAGCATAATGAGTTAATACTGACAACTTTTCTTATTTGGTGACATTGTTTTCTACTATTAGTACATTTTCCCCCTTCGTTTCTTATTAATTTGTTCTTAATCCTACTTTGTTTGATTTTTGAAACCCTGTTTTCGACATTAATTACTGTTTTTTATTCCTATTTTTTTTTAAAGAAAATGTTTCGGTTTTTTGTGTGCGACCTTTAGGGTGGCTGCACACCAAAGTTGACAGAACGTCGCACGACAGGATATTTTGTCGAAACCTGTCTCAGCATGCTGCAGACGTCTCCAAAACCATAGGAATGATCTAAGCGCCACACACCGTATGTGACGTTGTCGTGAGACAACAAAGCGAAGCTCCTTCTAATTTCGTGTGACAGGATCTCTCCCGCAGATACAACGTCTCGCGACGTTTCGTCTTGCAACGACGTTTTATCGATTTTGGTGTACGGCCACCCTTACCCATGCGTGGGCATCTGCTCTTGTGATGAGAGGTTCGTCTTATGCCAGTGTTTTCCTTGTAAACTGTGCCGAAATAAACTTAACTCAACTCAACTATTAGAATAATGCATTTCAACTTTTACTGCATGCGGCCTTGAAAATGTTATCCTAGCGTAATTACGCGTATCTACATAATAATGCTGGATACCGGCTGAGCTGATAAGAAAAAACAGTAAAAGGGCGTACAATCACTTCCCCCCTCCTCACGCCCGCATTGCAAGTGGACTCTCCCATTCTACTGGCCCCGTGAAAGAGCAGCCAGGCGGGAGTGGTCGATCAAGACCGGGCACGTAATTCGGCAAACAGGTTCAATCTGAAAAATGTCTGGAAGAGTGCCGGGAAAATGTGTCGGGAAAGGTGTAGCCATAAACTTAATTCTTGGCCGGCCCCGTGCATAGCACGGGCTTCCCCTAGCAAGATCAAAATTTAGGATGCTCCATGCCACAACGTCGTTAACTGTTATCTAATTTGGCAGGGTCTTGAACTTGGACTACTCCCCTTGCGGATGTTACAAATTTCTTTGATATGTCTTAGGATTAATGTTAACTGTTTTATGAATTAATAGTTTTGCAACACCTAATTTTTGTTTGTGCTGGCTTCTATACTTATCATGGCAAACAAAAGTCAACTTGCGGCTAACACAACTTTATAATTATTCGAAAATGACTATAAAATAGATAAAACAAAATTTATGGAGAGGAAGGACCCATTTCAATCTGCTGAATAACAGCGACAAAACGCTGAAAGAGTAAAGTGCAAAAAGACCACGTTAGCATTGTCACAGCAAAATGACAACACAGCAGAACGTCATAAAGTTAAACTAAAGCAGTTGGGTGGAGTCAAATTTTGCAGTATAAATTTCAACAAGCAGCAATTATTATTGCCCCACCAAAAAAAAAACATTTAGGAATTAGGCTGTGTGTCATCTTGGGAATCCATCGATCGTGCTTCCCCCAGTATCGCAGCAACCAAGAAGTTTGATAACCTAATTTTGTCTTCTCGCTTTAAACATGCGTTTCCTTATTGTAGTTTTCAAAATGTAAACATGATTATTTATGGGGTATAAATAAATGAATAAGTGAAAGATGGATGAACTTCGTCGCAACGAAATATTAGATTTCCTCTGTCGTCGTGTTTCCTGCCTCACAGGCGTATCGAACTTGTCGTGGAGTGAAGAGAGTAGAGGGGGAGCTGATAGGAGGAGGAACGGCAAATCAGATAAAATGCCAGCATTTCCAAGATAAACTTCAAAATACCACACCTCCCCACCCCAACTATTGTCGGTGCATCCAACGGAAAACAGTGTTTGCAATTCGTATGTAGGTTTGACCAAGAGGTTGCAAATACATACACGTAGGACGTGGGAGTTTCCATGTTGTAATGCTTTGTATTTCCTGGCGCGTCACAAGATCATCTGAAAGAAAAGCTGCAGATTTTGATTATGGACTCAAAGCAAAATCTTATTTTACCAAAACAACGAAAAGTGACGTGAAGACAGGATGCAATACATAATTGAAAAGAGAAGCCCAAAGTGCAGAATATCAACACAACCCGACGTTTCGAGCTGACGCTAACTCATTTATCATGGGAGTAACAAACACAATACACTCAAAACTGCATAACAGACAGCCGAATGCAGGCAAAACTACCTAAGTCAAATCAACAATTCAAACAAATTTTTAAAAAAGGAGAATTAAAAAATTAAAAAAAAAAAGAGGAAGAGAAGAATGACCTCTTTGGGCTGAAAGCGCAAGAAGTGGCGACTATTAAGTGCAGTCATTGAGGTTGATTGACTGCACTTCAGCTCTGCCAAATCCCAGTAAGCTTTGCGCATTAACAACATATACAAGTTACTTAGGTTATGGCTGCATTTTGTCTCAGTATACTGAGGGAAAAGGCCTACTACCGGTTGCATTCGCAGGACGGACTATCAGGTGCCGAGGTTCATTATGGAGCAATAGAGCTTGAAATGGGTGCTATGATGTTTGGGGTTCGAAAATTCAAACCTTTTATTCAGCACTCCCAATTTACGATTGAGTGTCACCACAGCCCTCTATCGAACATCAAAAGTTTTCTTTCGTCAAGTTTACCTTTGGCGTTTTGCAGAGATGGTACAAGTCGAATCTGGATGGTACGATCAAGGGAACGCAAAAAGGTCTTTTATGACGAAAAGCGTAAGGACGTCACCTACAAGGGGAGACTTATATAGTTGTGCGTCAAACTATTTCCTGACGAATGCTACAAAGGGTTTTACGACCACATAGTATTTTTGCAGTAAAAAACAAACTTGCAACGTTGTCGAGCTCAAACAGTTTCGTTTACCACTTGGACAGTCCGTAACTAACTGGCAGGCAGCAAATGTTGCGAAAAAGCCAGGTAGAAGGCCACAAACTCAGCACGAACCCATTCCACCAACGCACAATCGCAGACTTAGGTCTGGACAGTTTTGTTTCTCTAAAACTGGATAAAACTTGCTTAAAGACCTGAAACAAAGACACCAAAAACGTCAAAAAAAACGAAAAACCATAGAACCAGTCTTTATTGTCGTAAGTAGGCCTATAAAAAAAATATTTGCGAAAGAATGAGTGTTGCAAATTTTTGTTCTCCGTGCATTAAATTTTGTGTCAAACTTCGGTTTGTATCGAGTTTCCTGAATTATGCCAACATTCTGCTAATAAGGATTTACCATACATCCCTCAGCTCAGGCTGGATGAGGGGGGCAAAGGGAGAGCGGCCCTGCCTGGCCGGTAAAAAGTCATTTTTTTTGTCTGTCTTTACCCCTGAAACTCTAGCTTCAGTGGACGCTCAGAATCGCCTAAGGTAAAAATGCCACTTGTGGCAAGGTGAAATCTCGAGTTGGCCATGAGGTGATGTGTGACGACCGAGCAATTCACCCAGTATTGACCGAAATGTTTTGGTGTCCTTTCTGTCAACACGAATACCAAAGGAGATGTCAGTAGCCAACATCACCAAGCCTATATTGAAGAGTTTACAGGCAATCGGAATTCGGGTCTAACCTCCAAGCGGTGGCTCACACCACTCAGCCACCACCATCAATTTCCAGAACCAGGAGACCATCAATTTGCTACGCCACCCAAGGTCGGCACAACTAAGTTGCGAACGCAACCAGTGGAATTCAGGGATGTGGACTTACATTCAGAGGGCGCCACCCATTCCATCTGGTAATTTTTTCTCATTTTTCAGCCCAAATGTAAAGTAAACTAAGTTACAACTAAGCTAAAGTAAATGATAATTAAATAAAAGCAGGTTTCATTTAGTTTAGTTTAATTTTAGGCTGAAAACTGAGTAAGAAATTCCCCATAAAACTCATGGTGCCCTCTATAAACTTAGATGGAACTAATAGGAATAAATCTAAGACATTTCAGTATGGGGTGTCGGTCACAAATTCTCCTCCCCAACCCTATAAATTCTTGATAGAACTAAATAATGGTTGACTGCGCTATATGCTGCAACCTGTCATTCGGCGAGTAGGCACCTTTAAGTGTCAGTATGGCTCAGTGGTAGGACCTCGGCCTTTGATTTCAAAGGTTGTGGGTTCGATTCCCCGCTCAGGCAGTCTGACATATAAGCCCAAAAGGCAACGGAAATAGGTTTGCATCCGTATTTATTTAACCCATCTCGAGCCCATTGGCTTTCTTTCTACGTTTAAACCTTTAAGTACAAAGGACCCCGGAAATAGGTATGCCTGTATCTTTATGGTAGATCTGGCTATATAGTTCGTAAAAATAAACTTTATTCCTCACTTACTACTTTGCTTGAATTTGAAAAAAAAATTATTCCCTCGAATGTTAGCCCAGACGTTTCCAGCTGCCTACGTTGTGACGTAAGCGTCTAGAAGCGCTTTTGATTTAAAAAGAAAAAAAAAAAAAGGCGTATCGATTTAACCCCTAAGCACCCCTAGCCATCGATTTGTCAGTCAAACTGCTAAAATCTTATTCACATGCTAAGTTTGATACGTTTGCCTTTTGTCGTTGACAGACGCGCCCTCAACGGGCGGACAGCGAACCTACGGCGATGACATTTTGACGTCCGTTTGCTCAAGTCTCAGCCCATCCCACAAAATTATTACTTTTCTTTCTCTCGTTCTACCATAAAACGGGTGTCTGTCTGGGTGGAGACTAGATAGCGCGAGCCAAACACAGACTGCATACTTCCGTATGGATGCTACGACGGGAGCTTGTTCACACTGCCTATTTGTAGACAGTCAAGTAGCTTGCAGTTAGGGGGAAAAAAAGACTGATCAAACACTCTTGTCCAGATCACAGATCATTAAAAACGCGTAGTGTGCATGCATGCGTGCGTGTAAGTACGTCTGCCTACTCCTCCGGAAGTTTTTTATTTTTTTATTTTTTAATGTTCTTCCAAAATTTCACCAAATCCACCACGAAGCCATTGCTCGTATGTGGTGTACATTTAAGCGCACATTTAATAGTAGTAGCACGTTCAACAAAAATTTTAAAGAATTTGAAAAACCCTAAAAAAAAAAAGTAAGTTCAACAACAATTTCGAAGAATTTGAAAAAAAAAAAAAAACACTCAGAAATTCCCAGTACTCATTTCTGAATGCCAGCATCGATGGTTGTTTTCGATTCGCTAACCCTGAAATACACGCCATGTTGAATTTTAAATTCTCGCTACGAGCAGCTAGCGAGATTCGACCCTCGTCTGATCACTGACAGAAGCTGTTTTGAGCGAGAATCGCAAATTTTGGAAATATCAAGAAATGACAATAATGTTGTACGGTAGCAATGTTTAAAGTACTGTTGCACTTTGTTCTTTATCCTTGTTGTTATTCATAATGCATTTAATGTGTTGCGTATTTCCGCATTCATTGAGTAGAAACTGGAAACTAACCGTAAATAAATAACGATTGACTAGCAAACAGCGTTCGGCGCGCGAGAAGGTGTCTGCTCACAAACGCGCCCTAACTACGATCTTTAGAAAGCAATTACGTGCCTACGTGTGGAAATATTTGTGGGAAATGGTGCTAAAGTGCTACGGAGTCACCAACTATACGACGAATACTAAGATTCCGTTGACATCATTGAACCTGTGCAGAGACACTTTACTAAATCACTTAATGGTCTAAAAACAAAACTTATGCGGAACGACTTGAGTTTTTAGCTCTTGATTCTCTGGAGTTACGTCGACTTCGTGCAGACTTGCATTTAACATTCTCTCTTTCGCATAATTTAGTTGATTTTGATGACTCTTTTTTCTTTGAATTACATCTCGGTGACGGGACTCGCGGCCATTCCTACAAGTTAATGGTAAACAAAGATAAATGTGATACTCGCAAGTATTTTTGGACAAACCGAGTTGTCGTACCATGGAATGCCCTTCCTGATGAGGTGGTCAAGGCACCTAACCTACCTACTTTTAAAAGTAGGCTGTCCAGAAAGGTATTTAATGCGCTTTTAAATTTCAGTTCACTGCTTAATTGCCTTTTAACTATGTTTATATGGTTTTTTTAATGTTTTAAAAGGTTTTTAATATGTTTTAATTTTAATTTTCTAGTTTACTTTTTTATTGCCTTCTTATTGTGTTTTATTTATTATTATTAAGCACATGTTGATTTGACTCCAGTTACTTTCTAACTGTTCAGTATTTTTTTTTAATTCTGTGACGTCAATTGACCTGACCTGCAACGTTTCTTTGTTTTTACTGATTCCTTTTTAGGTTATGTTAAGTTTGGCTGGGAGTCAGTGGACCACAATGGGCCATTCCCATTCAAGTTGCTTATGCGACAAGTTATTTATTATTTATTTAAAACATGCGAAGTCCAGTTACATTTGGGATCATTTCTCCGTCGCGAACGGGCATGGGTTTGAAGGGCGCTAAGAAGTCAAGGCCGGGGTCTGTGTTCGTAATCCTAATGATGAAGAGCTAGAAAGGCAGATTCTGGCTGCCATGTCATCCGCCTGCAGCAGAGTCTGGCAGGTAATTACGCCTGGACCTGGGGAGCATCAGGTTCTCGCTATTATAACGGAAACAGAACGACTTCTTTTTTTTCATTCATTAAGGGCTATTGGCTTGGTGGCATCTTTGCCAACCAGTAATAACTAAGGGAACGGTCGCGTTCATTTTAACGAGGCTTACAACTTTTGCAAAGTAATGTTGATGCGGCGTAAATGTTCACAGTAATATTGTTTTTTTTTTTTTTCAGTGAACTGCACTGCGCAACCGAACAAAGAACTGTCATCATGTACTGCTATTAAGTCCGACGGATCGAGACACTGGTTTTGAAGAAACTTCGGCAACGATCGCCGTACCACACCTCACCTCATGTACGATACGTCACTATGATACGTCATCAGTTCGCCCATGGTCGAGCTATTCTTCCATGAACCCAATTTGGTGCGATTTGCAAATGTTGGAAGACGGCAGGAACAGTGATAATGAACAATTTAGTGACTCGGGACACGGTTTCCCCTCCCCCCCTTCTCCACCTACACTCACGAAAATGTGCAGCATCCAGAGTCGTCAGGAAGGATAAAACTTGGAGGGGTTTAAACCAGAAATTGACCGACATAATTTTCCATCTAGCAAAAAAATGTGCGTCATTTTTCCGACTGATTTGCTGACTGACCAAAAATTATGTAATTTTGCCGACTGATTTGCCAACTGGCCAAACTTTGGGGGGGGGGGGGGGGGGGGGAAGGGGTGTGACCACCCCCCTCGTACCCCCACCCCATAACTCCTTAATCATTGAGTAAAACTTTGGTACGTCCTCGTGCACCTGGGTACATTCTGCAAACGTTAACGAACGATATTACTGCCGCTAGATGGCGCCACGGTAGAATATAAAAAAAAATACCGTGTCACCATCTAGTGACAGTAATATTGTTAATCTTTACAGCTTGCTCCCAGGTGCACGACGACGTACCAAATATTTACTCAATAATTAAGGAGCCATGTGGCTTGTTTGTTGTGTTACTAGTTCCCGCTTTGAGCATTCCTTTGCTTGCTGCGATCAAGCGCTAGAGGAAACTCGATAGCGTTCGACGCTGCAAGTGGTGATCTGCCTTTAAGGAGCCGTCCTTATAAGCCACGCATTTTGGTCTGTTTTGAAACACCCCCTTCCCCCGACCTCTTCTGTATACAAATGTCACAAAATTTAAAACATCTTCTAATAATTGCGTCCCCCCCCCCCCCCCCTTCCCCTCTTTCCCCAATGTAATATTTCAAAAGTACTTTATACGTCGCCAACTACGCGGTTGCGAATTGTGACCCACGCACAACCGGGCAGAGGGGTCGAGCATGCTGTGAGTGGAGCATTGTAGTGAAGAGGGGCACAGCAGAGAAGCCTGGCTGCCAACAATTTGTTGAGGTTAACATTTTAATAATATGTCAACAAACAAACAACAAACAAAATTAAGGTGATATGAACGCCGAAATGTGTTGCAGGACTGCAGCGTCACATTTTGGAAATCCCCCCCCCCCACCCCTGTGTCACAATTAGCGAGTAAGTAAGTAAGCAGAGTTTATTACAGTAAACAATAACAGTACAACAATACAGTATGTGCCCACACCCCACAAGAGCCGCATGTGGCACGTAGGGCAGCATACAAGAAAGCATAAAACACTGAACAAAAACAAAGTGGCTGCAAAACTTTACAACGTATAAGTCACGGTAAACCAACTACCCACCCCACCTGCAAGACTGTGACGTAATATATGGACGGTCCCTAAATAAGGGAGACATACGCACACGCAGTAGACTCTTTCCCGCAGAAAGATTGATTTTAGAGAAGCCCAAAATGCAGCCGAACGTTTCAATTGTCGGAATTCGCCTACGCACATAATTAGCCACAAGTTAACAACTCGTTGTTACAAGATCCTCTCTTGTGTAAGAATGCAGTGTGCCGACACTGCATTCCTATCCAAACCGGAAAATCCCTTTCTAAGGAATGTGGAAGAAAACGAAGCCTGCCTTTCACTGGGAACAGTTTGAACTAATATAACGATTCTACGAATATTACATAATAGAACAGTTACACGATTTCAGTTCAAGAGGTTTTGGTGAAGTTCAAGACGTGCCCTCTGATGCTGTCCCGTTTAATTACATAGCTATGACATCGCAGAACGTCGTACACAAGTTAGTATTTGTGTAATATGATTGTGTGGCGTTTACGACGGACAATTAGGCACCCCCAATTGAAGGTACTGGATAAATAGCCACTCGGACAAATAGGCACCCGGACTAATAGGCACTCAGACGTATAGACACCGGACAAATAGGTACCAAGTTTTTTTTTCATAAAAAAAAAAAACTGGGACATTTATTCGTGTCGGACCGTTGGAGAAGGATTTCCGCATTTTTCCCGAATTTTTTGTTGGTGAATTGGTGTTCCAAATTGCGCTCCCTCTCTTGCTGGTGCTAACACATAAAATCAGAGATGCTAGTGTAATAGAGATGCCAACAAATCTTAGCAGTTTTGAACGCTACCAACATTTTATAGTAAACATTTTTTCATCCTCCCCCCCCACCCCCATTTAAGGGCAACCTATTCCAATTAGACAATATTTTAAAGAACTTGTGGCCTATCTTGTCCGCAGGGCTCTTCACATCAAAGTAAAGGGCCTGGGATAAACTACAACAGCGCTCCCCCCCCCCCCAAACCCAAACTGAAATCGTAAAAAAGTTACACTACTTTATAATATTTGTGGGCCACAATTGTCCTTAACGGGTTGGTTCATTCATTAGTCTGGGCTGCTTACGTTTGAAGACTTCTCTGTCTAACAAGCTAACAGGCTTACACTACAGTGCTCCTGTTCCGTGCTCGTTGCCGTTAGATTGGAGTTGTTTGTTGGAAGTATAAAGAAAAATTCACAATGCGTACAAATCGTACATTACTCATAGTCATCAAAAGTCACAGTTACAAAAGAAAAAATTTAGGGCCGTGCGGGCCCCTTGAGTGACCGGGCCTGGGTACAGTGGGTCCACCTGACCCCCCCCCCCCCCCCCCGTTATGGGGGCCCTGCTTGTCCGATGTCTGTACGTCTGGGTGCCTGTTTGTCCGAGTGCCTATTTGTCTGAGTGACTGTTTGTCCCGTGCCTAAATTTTGGTTCCTATGTGTCTGGTGGCCTAATTTTCCGGTACCTGTGTGTCCGCGTACCGTCTCCAGACCGGCCATCTTTGTGCTTTTTCGGTATTAGCTAGTGAAAGACACGCCAGGAGCCGCCCAATACGTACGGCCTGAGAACCAAAGGGAATTGGTCGCTGAACAAAATTTATGCGGGAGAAGCCTTTAGTGTGCCAGATCTCGCAATGTAATCGTTATGCTGCGTTGTTTTTATTCTTTGTTTAAAAATGAATATGCAGCTGAGTAAAATAAGAATTTTCCCGCATGCAATTTTTCAGATGCCAATTCCCTTCGGTTCTCAAGCCGTACGGTACTGTGAGACTCCTGGCGAGTCTGTCACTAACTAATACCGGAAAAGCAGCAAGCTAACCTGCCTTAGGGCGCGTTTACGCAGCGCCTCGCCTTTGCATTCTCGCAGCCAGAACTCAATCGCGATGGCAAAGGTGACATTGCCACGGTAACAACGCTAAATGGATTAGCTAAATCCGACATCGTTTGAATAAATACTTGCAGTCTTATAATCCGTGCCAATAATATAAAGAATTCCTCATGACGAAACAATTTTCCCAAACGCTTCTGAACTCACGTTATTTGCTGTTTTCGTTGCGGGGCGGCAGACATAAAACCGCCGCCATGTTGGAGTTTGAGGTGGTTTCTAGCTTCTAGCTGAGAGAATGCAAAAGCAAGTGGTTGCGTAAACGTGCCCTTATAGTGAGCGAGGAACGCAGCTTCAATCCCAGTGAAGTTGTAAACAGGACGGAAAGCTAAGTGATAAATAAATAAATGCAGATGTTATTTATTTAGTTATAAATACAAAGGAAACGGAAATAGGTACGCATCTGTATTTATTTATATGAAAAGGTAGTTAGTGCAGCCCCCACACACTACAAAACGCATTGTCATTGCCTAGATTTTAATATTCTACTCGATTTATCCGAGCAGGTACACACGAAATTTTGTTACCGCTTGCTGCGGTCTTGCAACTTGAATAGTAATTTGACAAGCGACTATAGTCGGTGGCTTCCACGCTAACGCAACTGTTGGGCAGAGAAGCCAATCTCCGAACAGCTCAGCGTCGTAGCCATGGTGCTAAGAACGGTACGTTCCAAAATTACCACTCCAATCCACTCGCGACTCGCGACTGTTGGAGCCAGTCTGGTGCCTCCAATAAACACAGCACATTCAACAGATTGTGCCAAACACCCAAAAAATGGCAAGATTACAACAAACTATACTTGCCACTTTGCTAATCGCCACTCGCTATACTTGCTTGTAAACATTTAGGGCCCGTTTATGCAACGACTCGGCTTTGCATTCTCGCAGCTAGAAACTAGAAATCATCTGAAATTCCAACATGGCGGCGGTTTTAGATCTACCGGCTCGCAACGAAAACAGTCATGCGAGTTCAGAAACGAGTAGGAAACTTTCATCAAGAAGAATTCTTTATCTTATTGTCACGGATTATAAGACTTAAAGCGTTTACTCAATCGACGTCGGATTTAGCTAATCCAGGTATAGCGTTGTTACCATGCATGGCGACGACAACTTCGCCATTGCGATTAAACTCTGGATGCGAGAATGGAAAGGCGAGTCGTTGCGTAAAGCCGCCCTTAACTGCACAGTAGATATTTCAATTCGTAAACTTGTTTTTTTTTTCCACCCCGTGTTCCCAACGTGTTTACTGAGGGGCAGTGACGCTTCTGATGACTCCGTGGAGCGATGGAACGCATCCATTCTGCTGTTTGCAATGGATTGATGACTCCACAGATCCATCCTTCCCCCTCGAAATTCAGAGACGACGTTTGGAAAGCTCTCTTCAATTTACGGACATTTTGGAGCAGTGGCGTGTACAGGAGGGAGACCCGGGGGGGGGGGGGGGGTTGCCCCTGCCCTTTTCGGAGAAAAAAAATCCTCTATTTTTTGATTTTCTGAACCGATAAACGCTGGTGCTGCAGCCAGAGAAAGGGCCAAGAGGCCAAAAAAGGGCCAGAAAAGGGGCAGAAAAGGGCATACAAGGATAAAATGGAGAGACAAGCTTAAAAAAGGGTAAAAAGAAAGACTAACGCGCAAAAAAAAGTCCGCAGAAAAAAAACCTCAGCGTGCACTTTTACAAATGTGCCCCTGCCCTATCGATGGTCTGTGCACGCTACTGTTTGGAGGTACCAAACTGTCTGCAACATTCGCAGGTATGCTGGTTTGAATTGGTTATTTTTCGAAGATATTGTCTTTACGCACCGACTGCGTGCGAGCTGATTGTCGGTAGGGTGGAGCTAGTAGAACCGGTTAAAAGCACAGCCGCACAATGTCAATAGCTTAGGTAACACTTGCTTTAGACAAATTTAGCTTGTTTGGATTTTAATTGTCTAAATTAATGATTTTAATGACGTCGTTTTGCGTCACTTTCAAAGACGTCGTCAGCCTGACACTCACTCATTGAATGTGCTCTTATATTTTAGTGATTTTTTTTAAAGCTTGTGAACAACGCCTAAAATCTTGTTATGTTCGAAAATTAAAGTATTTTTATTATCTTGAAATCTTTAAGCAAGATTGCGGTTTACTTGACAGGCTTTACTGCACGTCACGCGTCTAGGATGGCTTCTGAGTTGGCGTGAGGCATTTTAAATTTGTGACCTTGAATTTTCTTCCATTTCCACAGCACCCGTTTAAGCCGCCCGCGCACCGAGCGACTTGGCTGCGCGGCCAAGTCGCTGCAGTCAATGAGAATGCTTACCGTTTATGTAAAATAAAACACTAATCATTTTCATTGGCTGCAGCAACCTGGCCGCGCGGCCAAGTCGTTCAGTGCGCGGGCGGCCTTATGCTAGCTAGGGGGATGTCAAAGGAAGCCAACTGCAAACCCAGAATGTCCTTTTAAGGATATAAAAAAAAATCGGTACTTGTTCTGTTTTTTCCCTCTAACATGGATTGGACGATGCCTGAAATAATATCCATACTTCGCAGTAACGTTCTGCAACTCGTTTCCCAAAGATCAAATCTGCACCCTGACTGGTGAACTTTGAGCTAATGAAAATGACCTAACCTGTAATAAAAGTAACAACATCACAAAACAAAAGGAGAAAAAAAAAACAATACTAGAACAGATTCACCACTACAGCGATGTTCAGCTACAAATTCAGGTGTTTAGTTGTTAGAGTCTTCGTCTCCTAGCCAAGAGAATGCGAGATTGAGTCTCTCAACTGACCACGTGAGACTTAGCAAAATAAAAAAAATAAAAAACGATCCTGCGCAAGGGTCTCATCATCATTATCTATCGTCGCACAAAAAAATAAATAAAAGACGAGACCACTGTTGCAATCATCGATTCTTTTTCCCGTATCCAGCAGGTAGGGGTACACCTTGCAAACATCCACTTTCACATACCTCCACCCTCCCCCCAAACCGGCAACAACCAAATAGGCGCGACGGTGAATGCCACGCCGTGCCGCACGAACGAGTCCTAGCTCGCAGCACTCCATGCGGCCAACAGGCAAACAAATTCAACGCAAGCCACTGACGAGCAGACTGAGGAGCAAGCACCGAGCGCGCGCGCAGAGGACTGAGCGTTTCGCAGGGGTCCTGACTTCTCTCTCCCTCCCACGCACTTACTCAACTCTCCTCTTCCCCCCTTTCCTGTTCTCGGATTGGTCAATTCCGGTCGTGACGTAACGGGGTCTCATGCGCCGGAGAGGAGTTGGGCGTGCGTTGTGAACATTTCGTAAAGCAACGCCGCCTTGTGCTGGTCCATGGATATTTCCCCTACTATCTTAGCTGTAGTCATCACTAGCTGTGTTAGTGTCCTTTCTCTACGCCCTCACAAGCCACGCTTCATTTTTGGAACGACGCCAAATTCCACAGCCTTCCCGTCTTCAGGTACGGTAAGCCTTTTTAATTTATTCGGAGAAATGTGGACTGAAAGAGCAGATTTCTTGGCAGGAGGCCAGCGTTTAAGTGCTTATTATTATTTTACACCATACCAAATACATAGATGATAATGCCGCGTCGTCACTTATTACGATACAGGATGCCCATCCCCTCATCCCCTCATCCCCTCCCTGTTCCTGTGAAAATTGTGGAAAGTGAAATATGTTTTATTGACATCCAAAAGTAATTTGTGTATTTGTGTATTTTTTTTTTAATCCGATGGCATCCACGAACGAATCCACAAGTGGCGATTACAATCTACGAAGAATTTTCCATTTTAAAAAAGGCGTTAGTAACGCAATTAACATCAGGAAAATTATAACCGTTGGACACGCAATGGGAGAGCAATTGAGGTGAAAATATCCTATTCCACTATATCTGTGAAGTTCTTATTTTTTGATGTATTTTTTGATGTATTTTTTGATGTATTTTTTTTATACTAGAGCTTACCTTGCACCCGTGCCCTGACTCTTCCTCATTACAAATTGTAAAAACAACGATTGTGGCATGTTTTTATTTATTTATTTGTTGGAGCCTTAC